>JAHDYR010000040.1:0-185969 GCA_019828565.1 Carpediemonas membranifera | reverse complement strand
GGCAGTGGGTGAGCCGGTGTCTCAGCTGCTGGGCTGAGCCCCCATGCATCATGTCATGCTTATGGAGCGGGACCAGCGAGGCTGCCTGGGATAGGGTCAGGAGCTCGGGGTGGAGTTTGACCGGGAGTTGCTCCATGACCCTGGGGTCCAGGGTGGTACGGTTGCCATAGAAGTCTGGCCAGTAGCCCTTCTACCTTGCTACGCGGCGCCTACCGTTCCACTCGGATAGGAGCTCCACCACCAGGGGTCTCGTGCTGCTGCCGATCCACTTGACTCGGAGGAAACCGGGCTTGGAGCGAAGGATGCGCTCCACGAACCACTCCTCCTGGTCCGTGGCGGCGAAGTAGGCGAGGTCGCCCTCGCTCAGGTCAGACTTGACCGGGATGAGGTGGGTCAGGTGCACCGTGCGGCGAGGGGCGTCAGCCAGGCGCGGGACGATGACCGCAGAGAATGGGTTCACCTCAACGACCTTGAAAGGGCCGGAGTGTCCGTGTAGCTTACTCTCCGTGTGGTTCTTCCGGAGGACGTAGTCTCCGGGCTTGATGGGAACGTGCTGGGTCTCTACCCTCCCCTGTCGGGTGGACGACTGGTGCTTGACGGCCTTGCGGCAGAGTTTGGCGAGGAGGTTGTCCATGGCTGTGAGGTACTCGGCCACGGAAGTGAGTGGCGTCTCGGCGGCGTGCTCTGAGGTGTCGTCTGGGCTGGGTATCTGCCGAGACGCGGCGTGCGTGCCGAACAGGAGTTCGAACGGAGTGAATCCTGTGGCGCTGTGAGGCGTGCTATTGATAATCCAGGCGACGTATGGGAGTAGTGTCGTCGACCAGACGTCGAACGCGTTGAATGAGAGTGCCAGTGTGCGGAGGTGGCGCTTAATCTCTAACGTCCTGCTAAGGTCCCTCTAGGTTTTCTGTTATTGAATTCTCTGCGCTTGGCAAGTTGGCCTATCAGGGTGACGTGACGCCACCGGGATACGCGAGGGGTTACCCTCACTGATCCCAGGGGCTTCACCTTCCCTTGTTTGGTTGCCATGCTAGCTAGTTTGTTCTCTTCTCTTTTGTTTGTTTTTATAATGCTTGATAAGCAAGACTTATGACATACGACGTCTTTCCAACGGGGGAAGAACATTTACAAGAAACCCCTGGTTTGCTATGTAAATATTCGGGACTAACCGCCACCTGGCATTCCCTGGGTAAGTCGAACTGGCTCGCCTTACCTGACGAGCAGGTACACTGGCCTTGACCAGCGTCGGTCCTGGCGCCGTCGCTTCCAGCGCCAACTCTTCTGGCATTGTCCTTATCCCCTGTCCCCTGCACATTGCGCCAAAACCCATCACCCGAGGTGATAAATATCAGACACCTGATGTGGTGCCATCTCCTAGCCTCATGACATTCTTTCAAGATAACTAAACCAACGGTGATATCCCGCCGGCAACCTGCATTCAATGGCTGGCCCACAGGCACGCAAGTGGGCCACCCGACCAACCCCTCGTGGGTTCGCGTCAAAGCTACGAGCCCCTACTGCACGAACCTCTCGTCCTGGAACCCGAAGAAGTGTCACTGTGTTGGTCCCTCAGTAGTGATCAACGTGAGTTGTGATTTATAGGCTCGTAAATAGGTTCGTAGGCAGGATTCGTAGACCCGTTCGCAGTCCACAGGCTCAGGGCACGGCTACAACTGGTCGGCTCGAAGCCCTCGCAGCTATCCATACTCCAAGACCTTCTCCCCGAAGCAAGTCAAAAAGCGCGGGGCCAAGAACAAGTCGCTGCAGACTCTCAAGCGGAACAAGGCTAACACTGTGTCAGACATGCGCCACATCGTTCTGGGATGCCTTGAGAACGTGTCCTTTTAAACTGTCCATTTTCCAGAATTCGGTACCTCTCATTTTTTATCCTGTTTTCGGCACCACACCCTCCCAACCACCTTCATGGTCCCCCACATCTCTCAGCCTGCGCAAAGCCAAATTATCCGCGGTTTACTCCTTCTTGTCCTTCTTCCCCTGGAACTTACGCTCCTTCCGCCCCTTCCATGCGCGGGCCTTCCCAGTGCGCTTTGGCTTCTTATCACCCTTGTCCTTCTTGGCCTTGACGGCCTCAGCTCTCTTAGCCTCGAGCACCCGGGGTGCCAGGATCAGAGGCACCCTCTCCTGCTCCTTGGGCTGGGACTGCTTGCTCTCAGCCTTCTGGGGCTTCTTCTTTGCCTCCTCGGCCGCCGCAATGATGGCTGACCCCTTGTTGCTGATCTTGACAAGCTTACAGACGTAGAAACCGTCCATGTTGTGTGCATGGGGGTAGACCCTCACGCTCTGGGCGATTGAGGGGTGGAAACGGCGCTGGCGGTGGCGGATCAGGCCGGGTCTGCCGAAGGGGAGGCCGGTCTCGACGACCTTGACGTCTCTCCGGGCGAGTGCATAGTCCACAACTGCCTCGTTCTCCTCAACTGTGACCGAGCAGGTCGAGTAGACAATGACGGCGCCGGGCTTGGATGAATCAACCAGGTCAATGGCTGTGAGCATCAGCTCGCGCTGGACGTGGCTGGACTTGAGGATGTCCTTCTCAGACTTGTCGAACTTGACCGAGGGATCCCGGGATATGACGCCGAGGCCGGTGCATGGCGCATCAATGAGCACGCGGTTGAACCCGCCAGTCATCTCGCCGAGTTGCCTGCCATCCTTGTTGCACACAACGGTGTTGGATGCACCCATGCGGTGGATGTTAGCGACAAGCGCGGGGATACGCTTCTCGTTGAAATCATTGGCGATGACAACGCCTGTGTTCTTCATGAGCTGCGAGAGATACGTCGTCTTCCCACCGGGGGCAGCACACATATCGAGGACCTTTTCTCCGGGCTTCGGGTCAAGGGCTATGCATGGCAAGAACGATGCGGCCGCCTGTATCATGTAGTGGCCAGCTAGATACTCTGGCGTAGCGCCGAGGGAGACACCCGAATCGTAAATCTGCAGGCCAACCTTCGACCAGGCGCCGAGGGGGTCGAGGTTCACACCGCGGTTGATCAGCGTGTGGGCAAGCTCCTTACGGCGTGTGCGGAGAGTGTTGACGCGGATGGTGAGAGGGCGGGGCTTCTCAGAGGCCTCAAAGAAGGCGATCGCCTCATCGGGGGAGAAGAGATCGAGGAAAAGATCAACGAGGTACTCGCAGTAGCCGTAGTAGATGGCGATGTCGTGCTTCAGCAGATCAATGTACTCGCTGCGGCTGTGCTCTTCGTCGCGGCGGACCTTGAAGTTTCCAAGAACGAATATGATCGTCTCAAGGCGCTCCCGAATAGCCTTCATATCACTAAGCTCGGGATCGAAGTCTACAGTGCTCGCTTCAACATCGGCGGCAGCTTCAGCGGCTTCGGCTTCAGCATCAGCCTCCATGCGCTGCTGCTCCTCTTCTTCTTGGTCCACTTCACGCTCGAGCTCTTCAAAGATCTCGTCTTGCTCTGAAATGTAGGATTCGGACTCTGAAGACGACATTCCTTCAAACCTAAAACCTCTAACCCTAAAGTGCTCGACTTTGAAGATCACACGCCATGCATGGCAACGATCGGACAGATAGGCCTGTCCGAAGCTTTTGTGCCATATGGAATCCTATAGCATTATTCCAAATTATTCGCTGAACGAATCCATCATCCTCAAGACTCAACCCGCGCAGAGATAGTATCAATTTATGTGACGTGTAGAAGTACATAACCTCAACCGAAGTTCTTTCTCTTCCTAGCGCTCGGCCGCCCGGCGAGCTTGACGTGGCACGTCCTGCAAAGTCCGGCCTCGTTGAGGATGAGCCAAGGCCTGTGGCACTCAGCGCACTGGTGCCTCTGCATGTGGGCATACTTCCTGTGACGGTACCGGGAGATACAGATGCTACAGAAGTCCAGGCCCTGTGACTTCATCTTACGGACATAGCCGGTCCCGTGTTTAGCACGGATTACGCAGAGTTCAGTGCAGTTTTGGCCCTCGATGGGAAGGTATGGCCGCATCTCCCCGCAGTTTGGGCAGGGGTCGTCGGCGAACCCGAACTTGGTAAGGGAGCAGTGGGGTTGGCACGGGTCGCGGCGGTTTGACAAGTGGGAGGGCTGGTGGGTTGTAAATGGCGGGGCAGGCTGTGGGATGGGGCGGGGCATCTGCTGCGGCTGCGGCTGTGGCTGGATCGGGGGCGAGGTGAGCTGAGCCGTGGTCTCAACAATGCGAAGAGAGTGGTCAGCGATGGCATCGAACTGAGAGAGCTCGGTGGACATCCCAATGCCGATGCTGGGCTCTGGGATCTCCAGGATGATGGGCTCCACACGCTGGTCCACTGTCATGGTCATGGCGCGCAAAACGAAAACAAAGTCATTCTCTTTGAAAACAGAGGAGACTGGGTAGTTCGGATTCACATCGCATCGGGTCTTGGCGGTTTGCAATGCCGCGATTGAGATGGGCACGGAGCTGCCGAAGATTGCTTTCATCTCGCGCTCAATGGCACGTGTAAACTCCCGTATAGTAGCATTGGGCTCAATTTCAGAGACATATGAGTAGTCCCCGTCAATGTATACGCACAGTCGCATGTCTCCTGTCCTTTTCGTCGAATCCCCTTATTGCGCGGTCGGTGAAGCCATCATTTGATGAGCATTCCAGCTTGGCCAACCCTGGTCACACTGTTCTAGTTATGCTAGCTCTGCTCACGAAACATAATTTACTGGAGTGAACACTCACAGTCCAAAACGGATCCGGAGATACTGAATAAGCATGATGGCAAGAACAAACTTTGTAAATCTCGGCGGGGACGTTAATGTCGCAAGCCTGCTGGAGGCCTATGAATCCGGGGCTGCTGTTGACCTCGCAGATCTTGAAGTGACCCTTGTCGAAGAGCAGGTCGACCCCTGCAATGTCGAGGCCAGTACAACGGCAAGCCTCGAGGGCCAGCCACTCGATCTCTGAGGAAAGGGGGTAGCGCTCCACACTGCCGCCAGTGCTGAAGTTTGCCTTGAACTCGTCTTCGTCAGCAGCCTGACGCTTCATGCAGGCGACGACTCGCCCGCCAATGACGAACACTCGTAGGTCACGTCCAAAGCTATCTTCAATGAACCGCTGGATAATGATGTTGACGCTGGTGTTGGTGATCTCGATGAGCTTCATCAAATCCTTGAACGCCTTCCGGTCGTCTGCGAGGAAGACTCCCTCGCCTCTGGTGCCGGAGAGGGTCTTGATAATGACTGGAAAGCCGAACGTCTTCTCCACAAAGTCCACGTTGACTGGGAACCGTGCAAGCAAGGTGTCTGGGACGGGCAGGTTCCACTTGACCATGAGCTGCTGGGCGTAGAGCTTGTCCTTGACGGCCTCAATGCCTACACTGCTGTTGAGGCAGGGAACCCCGAGCTTCTCCAGCTGCCGGATGACAGAGAAGGCGAAGTACGTTGTGTCTGAGCCCATTCGGGGGAGGACGAAGTCGGGCAGGGGGCTCGGCTGGCCGTCGACGATAATGCTGCGGTTCCTCTCGCTGTCAACGAGCACATCGATGTTGTCGGGGTTCATGATAACGAGCGTGATGTTCGCCTTGGTCGCTTCCTCCACAAACTGGCGGTTCTCCTCGACTTCGCTCGCAATCACCGGGGCATGGTCGCGATACAGGATCCAGCCGACGATCTCGCCCTTTGATTCAGGACTAACAGCTGTTTCACGGAGTCCTTCTGTTGAGAAGGAGCGTGGGATAGCTGATCTCGGCGCCTGCTCGCCGATCGTTATACGTTTTGACTCAAAGGTCGGGCTTTTCGCAGATTCAGCTAATCTCACTGTCTTAAAATCATCAGCGGTGTTTTGGGGCTCGAAAGAAGCACTCTTGGGCATTACTAGTCCTGATTCTACTTCACTCAGGTGACTCATTCCGAGTCAAGTCAAGATTAGTGAAGGATCTGAAGGTTACCGGAAGCAAGGGGACTGGACATAGCGTGGCCGAGGTCTCAAGGGTGTTTGTGGAATATTGGCTGGTGAACCGCTATTATGATTTCAAGGGCGTGTTGCGGGCAGGCAGTTTTGAACTTGATGCACATATGCAGAGAAGAAGAAAGGCAAAATGACTAGATCTCAATGCACAGGAGTATTTTGGTGTCAAATAGCTGTAACTGAGGAAGTTTTTGCTCGATCAAGTCGTTCCAAGAAGTGCGTGAAGCGAAAGACAATAACGAACATAAACCAAGAGACTGATCCCATAGTTTGCACTAATTCGACGTTCTACAAAGCTATAGCTCCCATATTGGCAAAATACAGCGCATTTCGTTGCCATGACTCGAGCGACTGTGAGCATCGACAACGACGATTAAATACCACGTGATTGACCTTTCTCTGGGCAAATGAGGCCGGGAACTGGCACGCAAGGTGGCCAAAAGTCATCCCGGAACCCTCTTGCGAAGGTCCGGCACCCGGCCCATGGCCTCTTGGTCGAGAGCGAAGCGCTCGTGGCAGCTGTTGTGACCCTAAACTGCGGAAGTTCGTTGCTTTCATTAAACCATACACGTTACACTGTCGCGACCCCAGGATTTGATCCTGGTTGCCCCAAGGGACGGACAGCCGTCCTCGACAACTCCCATGGTTCCATCATCTTGTCATCGGCACTGACCCACGTACCCCCGCAGGTGCAGTGCCCACGACGGAGCTTGAGCACCACAGTCGTGTCAACCCGCCCGGGCAAAGCCTGGACGTCCCATCCCAACGATCAAAAACCGCGCAGAGTATTTACTGTGAAAGTATTCATACGCTGACTTCATGTATCCCGCATCCGAGCGTCGCGGATCATCTCAGCCTTCCGACGCTGGTGGTCCACAGCCACCTCATCGCTCAGCCGTTTGCACAGAGGCCTTGTGAGCTCATCAGCCGCCTTAACTAGCGCGCTGATGGTGTCTGGGGGGATGGGCGGGCCGCCTGGCTTGATTAGCCCGCAGCAGCGGCCAGCACCGTCGATGAGGACGGTGACAGGGGAGCAGGCCGCAGTCTCCTCCTCCTCCGCGGTCGGGTCGGCTACTATAGTGGGCGGTGTGGTCGGCATGACCATGAATGAACACGACAGCGGCTCCCCAGGCATGTCGAGGGGCCTTGGATCGTGTGACGAAGCAGGCATGACTTTGACCCGCTGGGACCCGTCTGCGTGGTGAGTGACGTCTGTGATGGGCAGGCGGAAGTGTCGGAGGGCAGCTACAGCGGCGAGTGTGCAAGCGTCGGTGAGGTTGCCGTCGTTGTTGAGGATCTTCGCGTCAACACGAAGGATCCAGACCTTGTTGTCCGCAATCACCAGCGCTTCTCTGTTCACCGCGTTGAGCCGAGTGATGACGCGAGTGAGATGGGCTTGTAGGAGGTTCTCGAGAAGAGACTTCTCCGCCATAGTGGCGTGGCGAGCTGTGTCGTTCACGGAAATGAGAATTCTCCCCTCATTTTGCTGGTTTTGGAGGGGCTCACCGATCGTCGCAGTCACTGTGGCCGAAACGCGAGTATCACCAAGTGAAACGAGGCAGCAGCCAACATTCCCGAATTCAAATGCTACTTTCCTAAAACTCATAAGTGTTTCGTGCTTAACGCGCAAGGGAGGATCGCTCTGTAGCGCCTCAGTGATGAAAACCTGGTTATTCACACCCATCGCTTCATCATTTGATTAGCCCCGTCGCAGTCAGGTCAGTCTACCAGTCAGTCAGTCAGCCTAACGCAGTCTAATGCCAACCAGCACCCCTTCTCGCTTACCGGAAGTAGTAGACGAACAAAGACAGCGCCAGGTACACAGCGACACTAATAAGTCCAAGCACTCCCGCCACATGCCAGGGTGATATTGGCCAGAAGATGTCAGACAGCCCCACTAGCTGCCACATTACAGGATGGCCGTCCTGGTTAACAGAGCATCGACCCGCAGTACCGGGCGTGATCGAGGCGAGAGCCCGGTCAGCCCGAGCCCGCCACGTGAACTTAGTGTTCCAGGTGGGGGATATGGAGTCGTGGTAGAGGGCGTCGGGGTTGGTGGGCGGGTGGAAGAAGACGACGGCAAAGAGGCGGTAGACGCAGGAATCGGAGAAATCACACGATATAACGCTGGATTTGAACACTGTACAGTCGAATTGATCTTCGAATAGGTACGTCTGGAGGAGTTGGCCGCGATCAAACGAAAGGGAGCCAATGACGAGGCACCCGACAGCAAACGCAAGGATAGCGAAACTGACAAGATATGAACTATATGGCCCAGTAATTTTCAGTACCCAGCTGATGATCTTCGACGCTTTTTGCCTCGTTTCGGCGGTCGTCATTTTTAGCTGGTCATAAAGTGCACCCCGAAGTCGCCAACAACCTCAATACAACCTGGTCCGGTCATCTGGCCCGGCATGATCACTCGTTACACTCTACGTGGATGCCATCGGTCCAATCCTGATTTTCATGCTGACACCTTGGCTCGACCTGCTCGAAGAACGTCCTCGTCGATCGTTCGCAGAGCTCAGAGCTGCTTTTCTAGCTTTTGAATTTACTGAGATCCACCTTGGTCGAGGGTGGTAACGAGAACCTTGGCCGGCTGGCACTCTTCATCGGCGTCAACCGAGTAAAATCAGTTCGAGTCACATTATGAACATTAGGCGTATTCTGAACATCTAACCCTTGCTGCAGGTTGACCTTGGCGTGACTCAGCACTGGAGTCATCGACGTGCGGGGGTCGACTAGAACTGGGTCGGCCTTGGCTTGAGTCAGCACAGGCACCTGACGCTTCCGGAACGATAAATTCAATTGGAGATTGGTGTGTGAGCTCGGTATGTGCATTTGCGGACGGGGCACGACACACTGAACCGGGGCTGGTGCTCGAACTTGTGCTGGGACCGGGGCTGGGTTGGGCTCGGGTGCAGGTGCTTCTGTCACTGGATTAATAGTGACAGCTGGCTTTGGTTCCTGAGGGAGCTGGGTCGACTCAGCTGTCGTCGTCATGTCGTCTTCCGCAGTCTTCTGCTCCTCCCGCTTCAGCGCTCTCGCCCGTCTCCCGGCCTTCTCCTTGTGTAGCAGCCTGAGCACCGTCTCAGGGCAAAACTTGATTTCATCCAGGAACTTCTTCAGGTCTGCCGCCCTCATGTCTCGCTGGGTCAGCTGTGACTTGCCGTTCTTATGGTAGTGGCTCGAGAAAGTTATCGCCCCCCGCATCAGCATCCCCGGCTTCATATTCTCCACCCTGTGATTCATGTCCTCGAGGCCCCGCTTGCTGTGCTCAATGTCTGATAGACCCACTCGGAACACATGCTCCTTGATGATGTCTTGCGCTGATTTCCTCTCTCGATGATTCATCTTCAGGCATGAACGGATCAAATTATTAGCCAGCCGGAGGTTATCCTCGAACTTGCGGAAAGCTCTATCGTATGTCTCGTCGTTCTCGTCTATCTCCTCGGGGTTGACCAGAACATCCCCTGCCAGGTGGACTCTGATCCGGCCGCGTTTGAACTCCCGCATGGTGTCTGGGAACTCAAGCGTCTTGCCTTTCAGCGTCCTTGTGTACTCAGCAACGGTTTCCCTAGTCAGGTCGGAAGAACAGAAGGGGTGCTTGCCATAGATCATAAGATAAAGTGTGATCCCAAGTGCCCAGATGTCGCCCTTCTGGTGGACCTCATGCTGCCCGGACTCGCCTCGCTCCAGCGTCTCAGGGGGTAGGAACTTGCCTGTCCCGGCTATGGCTGTCGGGAAGGCCACGGTGGCTTGGCCCGTGTGTTGTTCTTCCTCCTTATTCACCTTGACAGAGATGCCAAAGTCTCCCAAGACGACCGAGTATTCTGACTGACCGGGCGCAGAGACGTCGCGGCGCATGACCAGGAAATTAGCTGGCTTGATGTCGCGGTGCACGATCCCGGCGTGATGGATCTCGGCCAATGACATGACCATGTCAAACAGCATCTCCTGCAGCTCACGCCATGTGTAGATGTAGCCCCGTTTCCTACGGCCCCTCTCAAACTTCATCAGGTCGCCTTCGGCTCGTGGCATGACCATGGCGGGTGGTGTAGGCCATCGCCCCGGCAGCATGTCTTCGCAGTCCATCACGTGTGGACACCACGAACTCATGGCAATAAATCCGTGTTCTATTAGCAATTCTGTACCCTTTTCCGGTGTAGGAATCTTCACAGCGTATCTCTTTCCCTCTTCGCCGCTCTTTGTCGCATTCCAAATCGTCCCGAATGCTCCTTCGCCAATCTTGCCTGATATTGTGTATCCCTCTTTCCCCAGCTGTTTCATAACCTCTGGATCCATGCCCTTTGAGGTGCTGGGCATATTTCACCAAAATCTCAATTCGCAGGTTAGTGCACAGTTCACTGCGAAGTGTTTATGCTGCGCAACATTCACGACAACGGATCTTTCTTCGAGAGTTTACGAGCCTTATACCATCACTATTTTTGGGCGGCTGCCACACGAGCCTACCTTGGCCCGCACCGCAGCCAACAAGTTGAGACAAGAGGCCGTCACGCGGGATGTCCACCTCGCCTCAATTCGTTACAGAGGCCGGACACTGACGGCCTTCCACTTCTTCCTTGAACGGCTCCAGGTCGGTGCTGCCAGTCGGGCCGTGACCCGCCCGCGGTGTGGATTCATTCAACATCGAGAGGACGGGGAAATGAAAGGCTCATCACCTTCAACCCAGGCTGCCCGGTCGACCCTGGCTTGGCAGACATCGCATTTGCAGAGATCAAGAGTGTCGTGGCGCTATCAAACGTGCCCACGAAGGACTTTTCCACCTATCTGCATGAGTGGATGCTAGCGTGTGACATTCTGGGCATCGAAAGGGAAAGCAACCGCACAATGCGCCAGATTCTCCAGGGCATAACCCATGAGGAGATTTGCGGTGAGCTTAAGGATCTCCACGCGGGTCTGACTAAAGTGAAGGGGATCGGTTTAGCATCTAGTGGATTCCGAGCCGACCGGCAGACCGGGTACTGACTTGGGCGACTATGGTCTGGGCGATAGAACGTGGTAGACCTCAGGCAACATTCATCCGGAAATCGAGCTGTTTGCGATGACACCGAGCTGCCTGTACTGCTCGAGCACATCATCCATGGCGTGGATGGCCTGGAAACCGACCTCACGGATACGGTTCGACCGGTCAAGTGACTCAATTGCCGCAGAGGCGCCCTCGTGGCTGACAATTGTCGACCGGTCGCCCAGGAGCGAGGGCTCGACACACCGGCTCACGCTGTACTCGTTGTCTGCCGAATGGATGCTCTCCGGCGACAATTCGCCCATGTGGCCGCGACTCTGAAGATACGCTACCTGACTCGCCACGGAGTCTTGCAGGTCAGTCTGAATGTCAGTCAGAGAAGCCTCCACTGCGGTGTCCTCTGTGTTATTCCTGACAGTCTGCTGCATCTCATCAATGACCGATGTCCGTGGGGGGTGCTCGACGATGATTGCCCGGACCTTCTTGGCCGGGGCAGACTGGGTCGCCCTGCTCTTTGCCTTGGCGCGCTTCACCTTGTCGTCCGGGAACAGGACTGACCAGGTTTCGGCCTTTGGGACCTTGGGTTTGGGCTTCGGTTGCTTTGCCACGATCTTTGCCTTGCGCTGCTGAGGCTGCGGTTGCAACTGCTGCGGCTTCGGTGGCCTCTGGATCCGCTCAGGCATCTCGAATGATACTGGAACATGCGTGCTCTCGACCAAACCGCCCCTGACCCCGACGCCCCTGCATGCCATCCGTCGACGGGCCCGCTCCATGGCTCCGCCCAGCGGGGCACGGATCATCCTGCTCTCACGCAGATCAGGCCGGCCGTATTCAACGTTATCAGGGGATGCGTCGAGGGTGGCGCGGATGTTGGCGAGGACGGGGTTGAGCATCTTCCAGGAGCGCTCGGCCGAGAAGTACTCGTCGGGCACGATGTTGCGGTGGTCTACAATGGCAGATACGTCGTATGGTGAGCTGGGCGCCATCTCGTACAGGCGGCCGCACAGCTCATTGAGGAAATCGCGCAATTTTTCGGCTTTGCGGGCTTGCTCGCGGAGAGTCTCCTCCAACTCTTCTTCTTCCTCTTCCATCTTCTCCCCCTCCTCGATTTCTTCCACCTCTTCCTGTTGATAATTGTATTCGGGTTCAGGAGAGACCTGGAGAGGCTCGGGCTCATGCATCCCGTCCATGCTCTCCTCCATGCTTTCCACAGGTGTTTTGATAAGGGTTACGTTATCTGCATTTCTAAACCGTACTGAGGCGAGTGGGTCTTGAATCCCTGAATGCGCGATTGGTGTTTCCGTCGACATCTGTCAATTCTTGGTGCAGATTATGCCAGGATGAAATTCTCATGCTTGCCGACCTCGAGGCTGTTGTGCCGACCTCGCATTGTCCAATGCTACCTTTTAAATTAATATGCCTGTTGATATATGCTTCATTGCCGGACATGGCCAGGGTCAACCCAACAGTCGCCCCCTCATCACTCGCGGTCCAGCTCCCTCACTACGAAAACCATAGTCTCCGGTATAAACACTCGCAGTTTATCCGCTGCCATACGTTTACTCGGTTGTTCATTTCACCTTGACGAGCTTCTTCAGGTCGCCCTCTTCAATAAAGTCGAAGTCCTGCGTCACGCCCATCGCCCTCTTGATCTCAGACTCGTCGATGCCGAACTGGTTCTTGCAGACAGAGACGAGGGTCATCGTGTTGTCCGTCCACCGGTTGACGGAGTCCAGGGCGGCCGAGCGGCCCACACTCTTCTTGTGGAGGAGCTCAGGGTCAAGGGCTGCGTATTTCTTCAACTCAGCGTTGATCTCCTTCTCTCTGGCGTGCAGGGCGTGGAGTTCTGCGAGCTTGGATGAACGATCGTCACTCACGACCCGTTCAGCTTGCACTTGCTCAAGTTTCGTCTTGGTTTCCGCCAATTGTCCTCCAAGCTCTGTCTCCTCGGCGATGATGGCCTCGTGCTTGCTGTCTGTCTCCGCCACGGCGAGTCCTGGGAACCTAAAGTAGTAACGTCCACCGCCAATCTTCTCTGTTGTGATCACATCCTCGTCTAACGCCGCCTGGATGAAGTCTTTCAGCTGCATTCCGCTGATTCCGACCTTCTTCGGGATTGTAGCCTCCAATTCCTTCATATTCCAGACATCGTTCTTCATAACGGCATAATATCGATACAAACGCTTTCTTGAACGATTTGGCCTATCTTAAAGACTTTCTCTTCTTTGCTCGTGCCTTTTGGAGGCATAACGGTTGCCGGCTTCACCCACTGCGACTTCAGCCGAGTCGGCGGAATCGTCTCAAGTCGAGGGGATCGGTTTAGTGGTGTGGTGGGCGCCGAGCCGTCCGGCAGCCCTGAGGCTGGCCTGGGCGACTCTGGCTCTCCCGGGAATGTTCCACCACTACCACTTCGACCGATATACCTGCGGGCGGCTTCCATGGTCGACTGACCCAGACGCCGCATCACCGGGCTCAGCCTGCCCGTGAGCTGGTGCTCTGCGTCGGCGACCGAGCGCCTGAAGGCGTGCGATGTGACGCCCGGCTGCACCTCCTTCGTTGCGTCCGAGACGAGCTTCGCCCATGATCGGCGCTGCATGATCCTGCCGTCGACCTTGGGGAAGAGGATGAGGCGCTTGTCCGCTGTGCGGCCCGTACCCTTCTTGTCCCACTCCGCCTGCTTGACCTTGCGAGCCTGGCAGTATCTGACCAGTTCCTTGCCCTGATCCGACTCGAGTTGTGACTCGGTGAACTGGAAAGGCTCGTATTCGACGCCGTTGCTGCCGACTTGCTTCGGTTGCGACAAATGAATGGAGATGGACGATAGATCGTCCAAATCTTCCTCTCGGACGACGATATTGGCCTCGTTCGCACGGGAGCCCACGAAACTGAGCAACAAAGCGACCGCCACGTTGCGGAAAGGCGCCGACCAGCTCTCATGCTCACGTGCCTTCATCACGAGACCGACAATGAGTTCATCGGTGACTGGCTGGAGCGATTTCGTCTTCGCGTCCGTTCTCGCAGCCCGCTTCCGTTCCGAAATCTTGTGGCCCAGCGCACGCCAGATCGGATCCTCATCCGACACGACGACTCCACGAGACCGCGCGAACTCCCGCACGTTCGCACGATACTGGGCTACCGTCTCACCTCGAAGCCCCTTCGTCTCGGCGGAGTCGACAACAAACTCAACGAGCTGGGCAACCGTCGGTACCCAGGCATCCGCGCCATCCTGCGTCCAGCCACGCTCGGCAGCGAAGCGGATTATGGCCTTCTCAGCACTGACGCGCTTCCGAGCCGTTGCGTCCGTCAGCCCCGTCGCGAGGAAACTGGCAGACCGCGCAGACAGATCCGGTCCTGCGACTCGCTGCAGCCGCAGAGCCAGCTGCTCCTGGCTCTTCGACCGGGGCCGACCTGATGCACCCTCGCCCGCCTCCTCCTGTGACTCCAGAGAGGACCAAGGTGTGGGACTCCGCGCCGAGGGTGAGGTGGACGCGTATGCCGCTGTCCCGCATGAGGTTCCACCACGGAGGGAGATGCGCCGAGGCTGGGATCGTCACCTTCAACGTGGCCGGGCGAACACCTGTGGGTCGGTCGAACCACGCCCTGACGGCCTCATCCGCGGTTCCACCTGCGAACAGCACCCAGGACGCACCGGTCCATCGGGGCATGACCGGCGACACGGCCCCGTACTGGTCACGAACACCGCTGATCGCTGCGTTGGCCAGCTTGTCCTCTCCGGTGTAGTCTTGGAAGAGATAGGTTTTACAAGTAAAAAGAGGTTTGGACCCTCCCGGGGATATTGGTAGATATTAATATTGACTACACTTCCCCCCCATGGCCAAGCAGTCGCGCGGCCATCACCACGACCAACATCTGGCATTACGTGGGGCTAGAGCCACCAATCGATCTTGGGATTACGCTCGCTCATGCCGAACCACTATTGGAATTATCGGCGGGACAACGACAACCAACTTCTGGAATTACGTCTCATTGCAACCTCCCAGTGAGGTATTACGCTTCGGATAGGTATGAAAGTAAAATTCGTCGACGATACCTAAAAGATTCAGAAAAGATCTATGCAGCGCTGCTAATTAAGATATGGGTTCAGGAGCTCCTGTATAAGTATAAAAAAGACGTACCACAGCCCCGCCCCCTCGCGGGCACTCTGGGGCTCGCGCTCGACTCGGGGATTCTGGCCCCGAGCATTTTTAGGCATTTCGCCATCGCTCATACAGAAAGTTCTGGTACGTTGGGCTGATCCGCCCCATTCTTACACAGTGCCCGAAAAAGGGGTTTTCAAGCCCCAATTCGGCTTCGTTAGCGAATTCTGGCTCTTTTTTGTTCTGCGCTGTACCGAAAGTTAACCAACATCATAAGCACTGCTCCACGGACGGTAGAAGTCTCGTGGACTGTGTCTGAGGTATAAATATTGTGAATAGTCCGTCATGGGGATCACTATGGGCACTTCCATTCGTCATTTGGGAAAAGTGCAGGATATGTCGCTTTTTCCTAAGAAAAAGCGGCCAAACATGGAGGATACGCGCGCCCTCGATAAGATTCGCGAGCTTTCAGGCGAATTAGCCGATGCTGATTTCCGTAAGGTACTCGATAACGCCTTAGCGACGATCGCTCGTTGTCAGCGTCATAAGGCCCGATCCCTGAGCGCTCTTCAACAGAAGGCTATCCGTAAGCGCTGTGGAGATGCGTCGAAGAACCCCCTGAAACGGTTTGTGCACCTCCGGTCCTCTTACACAGCTCGATCGTAGTGCCGGCAACTTCCGCCAGAGATCTCTGTCGGGTGCCTGCGGGCGGTGCCATGCAGGGTTGCTTCACCCACCGCGACCCTCTGCTGTCCGCTGTGGTGCGTGATTGCCTTGCGGGGTATGTCAACTTCGTTGAGGTGCCCCTTGAAGCCATCTTCGACCATCTATCCACCGGCACGCTCTGGAGCGGGGATGCGGGCGCCCTCCTCGACATCTCGGCCACTCTGCTGGTGCAGCTCCAGAGGGAGCACCGCGCCTTGCGCTTCCTCCGTGAGCGCTCGGGCAGCCGGGGTCAGACCGACTCGGACATCGTCCGCGCCGCCATTTCCGCCGGCGTGTTCCACCTGAAGAGTGACGGTACCTCCAACCAGTACGTCAGCCCCCAGGTCCTGTCAGCGCTCGGCCGTGCACTCGGCTGTGGCTCCAGCATGGCTCGCCAGACCCTCTATCGCGTGGTCGTCCTGGCTCTCGCGCCGGAGTACTACCGTCTGTTCCTCCACGGCGAGCGCTCCGATCACGTCTCGGTGACCCAAGCCCATTGGGCCGCCCTGGTAGCCAACCTCCGCCTCATGGACGAACTCCCATCCCTGCCGCAACGCCTCGGCCTGGCCCTGCAGGTCTCTGACCCTGAGCGTGAGTATGACGTCCTGGATGTGTTAGGTCATGAAATCCTGACCGCTGGCCCTGACCGTCGCCTCATCCTACATGTGCAGTACGAGGGCTACACCGCCCCCACGTGCACTGGTCTGGACTCAACCCTTGCTGCGGTCACCGTGGTCCGCGAGTACCTGGTGGACTTCGGGCTTGAGGACTGGATCAACGGTCCTGACGACGAATCCGATGACGACTATCAATAAATCTTGACTGAGAATCCGTTTACTGCCTGGAGTGCGCAGCACGGTGTAAGCCTCTCTGCTCAAGAAAGTCTTCAAACTTGTCACAGCCATCGACATTCTCGAATGGTTCCCACGACGCCTCGTCTGGCTCATAGCCCTGCCACTCGACCAGGTATTCGCGACTCTCGACCGGACCAGACTCGGGCCGGGACTTCACGATCTTGCTCGGTACGTACTCGGCCGCCACTGTGTTAGCCAAGCGAGCAACTTGCTCCAAGGACATGTCGCCGTGATCGAATGGGAGGACTCGGGAGGCGTCGACTCGGAACTGCTTCAGTGATTCAAGGTCTCGCACAGTGTATGCAACAACTTTGTTGTACTCCTGGTGCACAGACACTAACGCCATTGGGCCACGCAGCCCGGCGGCGAATTTGTCGGGAGGTCTGTCGGGGTAAGCCACCAGGACGTAGGGAGTCGCGACAGTAGCGCGGGTGTCCGGCCTATACTGTTGTAGTAACCGCTTGCTCTTAATACGCTCGGCAGCCATGAGCCGGTACGCCTTGGCCTCAGACAGCCAGTCCTCCTGTTGGTCGACGATATATGTCTCGCTCGGCGCGATGAAGGTGATGTCCTTCGGCACCCGCATCTCGGTACCATACAGGATCTCGGCTGGGGAGAGTCGAGTAGGGACTCGAGGGGTCGAGTTAACAAGGTACTGAGCAATCGGTAAGCTGTGGACCCAATCATTGGATCTAAACTGGTAACGACGCGCTGTCAGGATGGACTTCACCGAAACATTCGCTCGCTCAACTAAACCATTCGACTGAGGGTGGTGAGCCGTCGTCTTCCTCGTCGTGAACCCGAGTCGGGCACTCAGGTCGTTAAAGACCGCGTTGACGAATTGGGATCCCCCATCCGTCTGCAGTACCTTTGGTACGCCATACCGGAGGACCCAGTTATTGACGAACGCCCTAGACGTCTCGACCGCTCGGGTAGTCTGGAGCGGAATCAGCTCAGTCCAACGTGAGCACATGTCTATGACGACGAGGACATACTTATAGGTCGTACTGTCATAAGGCATCCACGTCCGCAGTTTATGTAAATGTTCCAATCTCTTCGCCCCGGCACAGTACCGTCGACCGTGCACGGGGTGGCGGACATAGTGTCCATGGCCACTCGGTCGAAGGGGTGTTCGACCGCGGTGTGCAAACCCGCGTCGGATGAGGCTGGGGGCTTACGCCTTAACTGGCATATTGGGCACTTGGCGATGTAGTCGTCCACGTCCTTCTGGCGGACGCGCACGCCCCAGTCTCGAAGAAGGTTCTTGGTCGCCCAGGCGGATAAGTGGGCCCCGGCAAAGTGGTGCGCCTTCTGCAGCTTGTCCGCGACTTGGGTATCGAGAGTGTTAGCGAACACGCGAGAGAGGCCGTCTGCTGCCCCGTTGTCAACCCCCGGAACGTGACGTATGGTAAAATCGAGGTCAGCCAGTTGGTCGTACCATCGACGGACCTTGGGGTTGTCAGCGCGGCACTTCAATCAAATATTTATTTGATTGATGATCCGATCCGATCCCCGGGCAGGGTCCCGAATCGTCTTTTTGTTTTGCTTGTAAAGCTTCACCCCCCGTTTCGTCTGCGAAACGAACAGTATTAATACTAGTTTGATGCAGAACGTTCCTGTGCCGGTTCCTAAACTAGCACTACAAGAATTGAGCCCAAAGACCTGGGCCAACTTCAAGAGAACGATGATCCAGTTCAAAATCTTCTACCCCGCAGCCACATACGCTGCCTTCCTAGACGCTGAACTCCAAGGTGCCCTAGAGGTCCAGCACAACGTTTCGCTGGCCTCTCAGTCCGACGACGACGTAATCCGCTGGGTTAACCAGCTCTTGGCGCCCCGAGACCCTCAAGACCTCCGCCTCCGTCTGGAGGCCGTGAAGTGCCAGGTGGATGCGAACCACGCCGTGTCGCGCGCCAACCTTATCCGAGCTTATGCTCGTGCGTTTACAGATGTCCTGGGCTCTGCGGAGTTCATGGCCACCCCGCCAGCTACCCCTGAGGCGGACGAATCCATCCTCGCCGGGAACACTGACGGCACCGAACCAGAGCCCCCGGCCGATACCACCGTTCCGGCCGCCAGCGAGACCACGTCGGCCTCTCGGGCTCATCAGCGCATCTTTGCGCAGGGCTTGAGGCCCGCCGCCTTCAGAGATGCCGTTGACTATGCCCAACGTGTAGAACGTCCGTCCTCTCTGCAGGACCTCATCCAGCTAACTCTCAAGATCGCGGACGAAGATGACGAGGCCCGCGAGAAGGCCCAGCGCTTCGGATACTACGCGGGTCGGGGCCATGCCCCCACTGGGCCGCAGCGTCAGGGCCCCATAACCCCCTATCGTCCCAAGCCGCTGACCGGACCCAACCCGGGCCGCCAGGATCAGCCGCGGAATAATCCCGACCAGAGACGCCAGACCTTCGCCCAGCCACGCGAATCCCCTGGAAATTTCAGGGCTCCCGATTATCGCGCAGGCCGCAGAGCATGGAACCGAGAGAATGGATCCCTTCGCCCCGCCAGAGGCAACACCGCTCGCCAAAGTGCCCCTCGCGTGGTGAACACCCTCGATAATGGAGAACAGGTCGAAGATCATGAGGTTTTCCTCTTAGACGGTGATACCTCCGCGTCCACGGGACCTCTTACCGTGGAAGCCGCGATCGGTGACATTTCTATGCGCGCCATCATCGATACCGGTGCTTCCGTCACGTGTATCACCGAGCCTCTCGCGCACATGCTTCTTGAGGCCAAGAGCGCCAAACTCGTCGCCCGAGAGCCCATCACGGCCACCCCGGCCTTCGGCAGTACCCTATCTGTGGATGAGTTCATCGAGACCTCCCTCACTGCCACCCTAGTCGGTAGCCCGGTCCACACCACGATCATCGCCGCCGTCATTCCCGGACAATCTCAGAAGGTTCTGATTGGGACCGACACGCTACGGAGCCTGGGAGTCCTGTGTAAGGACGAGCTATTCCTGAAGCTCAGCGCCCAGCCCGACAACCCCAAGGATGACGATATCCCGCTACCTGTGTTCTCCATCGCTCCAGCCACCGAGGACCCGCTATCGCTCATTCAGATCCCGAACGACGACCTCCGCCCGGAGATAGTTGAGCTCGTGAATCAATACGCCGAGCTCTTCAGCGATATTCCCCCAGAGGGCGCCAATGTGCCGCCGATGCACATCCCCATCGCGGAAGATGCCCTCTAGTCCAGTCTGCACCGCGCCGTCTTGCCCCGCAGGCCAGAGACGCAGTCGATGCTGAATGCGAGCGCCTCCTTCAGGCCGGCATCATCGAGCCGAGCCAAGGCCCTTGGGCCAGCCCCATTGTTGTGGTCGGAAAGAAGGACGGACGCATGAGACTGTGCGTTGATTACACGCAGATCAACCGCCTGACGCCGCCAGACAACTTCCCGCTACCTAACATCCGGGAGTTCCTTCGCGCAGCCGCAGGCTGCACGGTGTTTGCCTCGCTAGACCTCAAGCAAGGCTATCACCAGGCCCCACTTCGAGAGGAAGACCGTCCGCTGTCAGCCTTTGTCACACCCGACGGATACTTCCAGTACCGCCGGGTCCCCTTCGGCCTCACCCGTGCCCCGTCCTATTTCCAACGCATCATGCAAACAGTACTAGCACCCGTGCTCCACCGTGGCGTGGAAGTATACCTAGACGACGTCCTCATCTATGCTAGGTCTCCCAAGGAATTCATGACGATCCTTGGCTGCGTCTTCGAGCTCCTCCGGAAGGCCCGCCTCCGCCTCGGAGCCGCCAAATGCACGCTCGGTGCCTCAGAGATCACTTCTGTTGGGTTCATCATGGACAAACAGGGCATCAGAGTGACCGAAGACCGCATCAAGGCTCTCACGGAGCTCCGTAGCCCTGGCAACCTGAAGGAGCTGCGCATGGTGCTGGGTAAGTTCAACTATGTGGCCCGACACCTCCCCCAAGCTCAGAAACACCTCGCGACGCTGTCGGAGCTCTTGGCGGGCGTCCCCGCAAAGGCAGGCTCCAAGAACCGCAGCAAGACGGTCACCATCACCTGGGAGGCTCGCCACGAGCATGCCCTCACCTGCCTTAAAGAGCAGGTCCGCTCCCGGGTCACCCTGGCCTATCCCGACCTGTCGAAGGAGTGGCATCTGTTCACCGACGCCTCAACGCAGGGGAGTAGGCGGTGTACTTATCCAAGGCCGACCCGACGCGCCGGACGCTGAAGTAGTGGCATTCTTCGCCAAGAGCTTCACGACCACACAGAAGGCATGGTCCACATATGAGCAGGAGTTATATGGAATCCTACACGCCCTCTCCTCCTCCGAGTTGACGCCGCTCCTGAAGTGCCATCCCAAGCTCCACGTCCACACCGATCACCGTAACCTGGTATTTATCCGGAAGAAGTACCCTCAGAACGCGAAGATCGCTCGCTGGCGCATTACGATGAACGAATTCACGTTTACTCTCGAACATGTCGCTGGCGAGGCTAACACGGTAGCAGACGCCCTATCTCGTGTCCTCCCCGACCTCAACGTCGACACTGTCTACGCTGTGCACGTGAACGGGAGAGGCGAGGACTTCGTCATGATCGACCCACAAGCTGAGCTCACCAAGGTGCACAACACCGCGGTTGGTCATGTGGGCCCCCCCGAGATGATACGCCGTCTGCGAAAGGCGGGCGTCCAGTGGCCCGGCATGTGGGAGGATGCCCGAGCTTTCTTCACAACGTGCACCGAGTGCCAGCGTGTCCGCCCAGGCCAGCGCTTGCCGGTCCCCCAACACCCAGACCTGCGGACAATACCCTTCCAGTCCGTCCAGGTCGACACCCTGGGCCCGTTTGCCCAGGACGAACACGGCCAGAAGTACGTTGTCGTGATCGTAGACGCGTTCTCTCGACACGTTTCTCTATTCCCGACGCACACTACGTCAGCAAAAGACGCCGCCGACGCAATCTACAAGTTCTGCGCCGCGTTCGGCGTGCCGGAGTTCATACAGACGGACCAAGGCTCGCAGTACAAGAACAGTTTAATCGAAGAGCTCACAAGAAGCCTCACGATCGAACACCGCTTCTCTACGCCGTACCACCCCCAAGCAAACGGAAAGGTCGAACGCATGAATGCTGAGATCGCCCGTCACATGAGGACGCTCGTAGATGAACACGAAGCCGCTTGGAGCGACATGCTCCCGCAAGTGGCCCTCATACTCAACTCGCGAGTACACCCCGTGACCCATCAGTCCCCGTTGACCCTCCTCTTTGGTCACGACGGCTTCCACAAGGATACTCAGAGTCGGGAGGAGCGCTACACACGAGCCAGGAACTCTGTCTCCCGCGACCATGCCAAGAAGCTCGGCCGTGTTGCGTCCACGACCTACCGAGCTTATACCAGCGGGAGCCTCGTACTGCTGGCCCCCATCAAGCCGATGAAGCTGGCCATGAAGTGGCGCGGCCCGTTCCGCGTCATACAGGAGGGGAAGGTCAAGGGATCGGTCATCATTCAGTCCCTCACCGACGACGCCGACCAGTTCACCGTCGCGTCAGAGCGCCTCCGGCCTTTCCACCGCCGCCGAGGCCAGTCACTCGCAGAACTTCGGGCACTCGTAGCCCGCCAAGACCGTGAGTTCGAGGTCGAGTCCGTCAAGGACCTCGACATGAAGGGTCGCCGTCTCCGTGTCCGCTGGAAGGGTTATGAGCCCGAGGAGGACTCCTGGATCCCGCTAAACCAGGAGAACTACCGCCTGCAAGCCCTGGACGCCTATCTACTGGATCACCCGACGGCTGTGGCACCCCTCGAGGCGCTGGCTCGTCGTCGCCGCTGGCGATGATGATCCCCATCTGATCGGGACCTTAGCACGTCCTAAACTATAAACTGCTGTCTGAGAAGCTTGATGTTGCTTAATTGAGACTAATGGACCGCTTGCGAGGAAGAATCCCGTCGAAGATCCGAAGCTTTCGTGAAAGTTCTCGTATCTCGCCAACGAGGGCCTATTGAGGCCAATGGAGGTCATTTTCAGCACCTAGGAGCTCTTTAGCTCAATAACCTCCTTCAATGGAGTTGTTCGTCTTCACGCTCAACTATCTAATCAAACCATAGCATTTGATGGGTTTCGGATGAAATATCATAGACCAGTCCTCGCCGCCGCGCCCGTTACTCGTGGTCGTTACCACTGGGAGGGAAGTGTCAGCGCGGCACTTCAATCAAATATTTATTTGATTGATGATCCGATCCGATCCCCGGGCAGGGTCCCGAATCGTCTTTTTGTTTTGCTTGTAAAGCTTCACCCCCCGTTTCGTCTGCGAAACGAACAGGGTTGATGGACTTGGCCATGAACAGCAGGTTGCGATGATCAGTACGGATGGTAAAGTGAGTCCACGAGAGGAATTTCCGCCAACGCTGGACTGCCAGGATGATTGCGTAGGCTTCCTGCTCTGTGGTACTCCACCTAGTCTGGACCGCGGAGAATGCGTGGGACATGAAAGCGATCGGCTGCCCGTCCTGTAGTAATACGGCGCCGCATCCCACGTCTGAGGCATCGGTCATGAGGACATGTGTCGCGTCCGTCTTGAAGTGAACGAGGGAGACCCGCTTAAGGAGCTCGGCGATAACGTCGCCCAGGGCCGCTTGCTGACCCGGCCCACCGGGTTCGGCCTTGCCAGCCGACACCTGCAACAGAGGATGAGCTCGGGACGCGAAGTTGGGCACGAAGTCACGGAAATAATTGAGGAAACCGACGAGTGCCTGTGCGGACCGCTTGCTGGTCGGTAGTTTCAGCTTCTTAATGTCGTCAATGCGGTCTTCGGCAATCCTCACGGTGTCTCCGGACACGAGTCGACCCAGGAACTCGACCTCAGCCGCGGCGAAGACACACTTATCGCGGCCTAAGTGTAGGTCATACTCTTGGCAGCGTTTCAGGACGTCCCATAGGTTCCTTATGTACGAAGGCTCATCCCGACCCATGACAATAATGTCATCGATGTAAATCAGGCACTTGCCCGCCGAGATCAGGTCGGAGAAAGCCTGCTCCATGGCCCACTGGAAATGTGAGCCAGCGTTACGCAGACCGAAGGGCATAGTCGTGTACTCAAACCGTCCGAGGGGGGTCCCGAAAGTGGTCAGGGGACGGGAACGGTCCGTCAGTGCCACCTGATGGTAGCCTGCCTTACAGTCGAGCGTAGCAAAGATGGTATTACCCCTAAGCCTAGCAAGGCAATCCTCTATGATCGGGATAGGGTAGTTGAATGGGGGAGTCTTCGCGTTGACCAAACGGAAGTCGATAACGAACCGGGTACGGTCCTTCCCCTTTGGGACTAAGAATGCCGGTGAGGAGTAAGCCGACGTTGATGGCTGGATGAAGCCATGCCGGGATAGGTCGTCAAGGTGTTCCTGGAGAAGTGTCTTCTTCTCCGGCGGCATGAAGAACTCGCGGCTAAAGACGGGTTCATCATCAGACAAGACTAGATCGTAAGGGATGAGCTTACTCGGACGCCCTACTCTGTCCTCGAACAGGCCGTCAAACCGCGCGAGCAGTCTGTCCTGAAGGGAAGATGACTTGTCAGACAAGGTGAATAGGCTCAGCTTCTGGGGAGTAATGACCGTTGAGACGTCTTCAGCCTGCTCGGCGTCTTGGGTGTCAGACCCCTCGCAGTCGTCAATCTGTGGGAGGATCCCTAGGGTGACCATATCAGGGTATCCAATGATTAAATCATACTCTGAGGGTAGAAGATACGCACGGGTAGTGAAGGTGCACCCACGGGGGATAAGAGCTGACTTAGCAAAGGTTACTTCGATCGGAACAGTCTGGTCGACTGTGATGACTCCAGCCGGTGTCGTCACCTCGACCGGGTCACAATGCAGGATCCTTCCGCCGGACTTCTCAGCTACCTGCGGCGATATGAAGGTTGCTGACGCGCCACAGTCGAATAACATCGACTCTGTGCTGGTCCTGTATATAGATCCGGATACAATCGGTAGAGCCTGCGCCCTGCGTTTGCTAGACGCCGCGAAACAAGACAAATAAGAATAGTTCTGGACCTTTATACGGTCACAGAACTCTCTCTTGTGGCCCTCGCGCCCGCACTTCTCGCACTTGACCTTGGGCTTCCGGCACTCGGGACTAAAATGGCCCTTGCCCCCGCAGTTGTAGCAGGTCGGCATGGTGCTGGTGGGGCGAGCCCGATCGCGGGACCGCTTGTCTGGGCGATCTTGGCGGTGGCGGTCATACGGGCGGTCACGACGGTCGTATGGGCGGTCGCGCCGGTCACGGCTGTCCGCACGTTGGGGTTGGGCGCCTGGCACAGGAGCTGCCGGACGGCGCGGCTGGTCGGGATGAATGGCCTCAGCGAACGGAGCGAGGTACTCCGCAGACTCGACTACGTCGCGCGCCGTCTTCATGGCATACTGCTGGGTCTCAGCAAGTGAGCGCCCCGAGGTCTGCTCCTTCAGTCTGAAGTAAAGGGACTGGCCCTTCACGGCGAACGCCCGCAAGTATGCTTCACGAATAGTGTCGTCCTCGACCAGGTCAAGGCACTCGAACAAGGTGTTGAACTGCGAGTTCAGTCTCGAAACCTCGAGTGGCGTGAATGCCGCGATGCGGAGCCTGATGAGGTTCAGACATTGCTCCTTCCTGGTGGGACGCAAGGCAGCAGCGAGCCGCTGCATAATAGTCCTCTCTTTGACCTTGCGTGATGTTGTGGAAGGTTGGTCGCCCTGTTGATCACCCTGAGGAAGCGGGACGTCCTCGAGGGCCTCTAAGCCTAACACCTGGCATACGTAGGACTGTATCTCCGGACTGATGAGCTTCCGGAGCTTCGCCTTGCCACCTCTGGCCTTGAAGTCACGCAATGATGTAGTAAACGTCACGAAAGCCCTGAAAGTAGCTTCCTTGAGTAGTGGTGCTTGGTTCTTCCCGTCTCTATCCATCGGGAAAGTACTAGTACTGTAGTCTTGGAAGAGATAGGTTTTACAAGTAAAAAGAGGTTTGGACCCTCCCGGGGATATTGGTAGATATTAATATTGACTACACCGGCCAAGTCTGCCTGTCCGGTGACCTCGTCCAGCTGGGCCACCGACCCCTCTGTCACAGACTGCCCCGACTCGTGGGCGGTGATGATGATGTCGCGCACGAGTGACGACCGCCCCTGGAAGTACGACGCGCCGCTCTCGTTCCTGGGCCGGCCCACCCACTCTGCGGGCGGGACCATCAGTGGGACAAGGTGCGGCTGCTGGGTTGAGAAGAACCTGGTGGTGAGGTCCCTCACGTCGCACTGTGCGGGGCGCCATGCCTTCAACGCGCTCGCCCGCTCCGACTCACACTCCGCGTACTGGAGCCGGGAGACGGCGTCTGCGATGTTCTCCGTTGTCGGGACGTAGAATACTAGAAGGTCAAGGTCCAGACGCTGGACGATCGACCACACCTCCTCGCAGCGCTTCAGGATGGGGGACGACTTGGTGAACCCCTTCCTCAGCGCATGATACGCGTTGGTGTTGTCGATGTACAGCGCTACGCTGGTGCCCGGGCGGACGTCGAGACGGTCGAGCGCCATGGAGGCTGCCTGCACCTCCTTCGCCGCGATGATCTCGTCGGGGTCGGCCCCCTCCTGGGCCATCATACCAGTCCCAAGATCGATCGCTCCGAGTTGGCCATCCGAAGCATCTGTGGCCAGGACAAGGCCGAGCGGCCTGACGGCTAGGCGCCGCCAGGCGTTTGCCTTCGCCGCGTCTACGATCATAGCCGCCGCTGCCTTGGCAAACTCGTCGAGGTGGACCCTGGCACGCGTCCTGTGACCAGCTTCAGTCGCTTCTAGGCAGTGTCTGATGGGGGCTGCCCAGACGGACCATCGGGTAGGCCCAGTAAGCGAACTCCAACTTGCCTAGCAGCGTGCGAGCCTCCTGCATGCTGAGGGCAGCGCCGGGACGTAGCCATCCCTCCAGTGCCTGGACCAGGTACTCTGCCTTATCCGCCGGCAGCCTGACCATCTGCTCCGGGTCCGCCTGCCACTCCAACCCTCGGAACACGACCTGTTGGGCTGGCTGCCTGGTCTTCCGGGCCGACTCGGCGAACCCCGCAAGACGGAATGCGCCGATCGCCACGTGGGTATCCGTTGCGGCGGCGTCATCGATGAGGTGGTCGACGGAGACGCCGAGGGCCCGCACTAGACCCACGACCGGCTGGGTGAGCATCGTGAAGGCCTCCGGAGAGGTGGAAGACCCCATGCTCAGCACCTTGAAGCGCCAGACGTCATCACCCAGGCGGAAGGCGAACCGATTGCACTCACCCTCGGCGAGCGGCACTTGGAAGAACCCTTTCTCGAGGTCCATGTGCCCGCCTCACCTGCGCGGAGGAAGAGCGGCGGAAGCGGCTCGTAGGAGTAGCACCTGCGGCCCAGGTAGGTATTCTGATGTCGAGCATTGAGGATAGGACGCATTGTGCCGTCCTTCTTCATCTCAAGCCGGAATCGTCCAGTGACGATATCCCCTAGCTCGACATCCGGGACCCTCTCGGTGAACCCTGCCTCCTCGAGCTCGCGCGCCACCGCGAGCGCCTTGGGCAGCATGTCTTCCGTGAGGTACCCCGCAGAGTCCTCATCGAATGGGGGCGGGGGTGCCACCCACGGCGGCGTGTAGCCGCTCATGGCCCACTCGACGACCTCCTCTGGTGCGTTCATGGCGTCTAGGAAGTCGGGGTCCAAGGCGCCACCCGGGCGGAAGGGGACCTGAGGCGCCACCCTCAGTGTCTGCTTGAGCGTCTCCACGCACAATGGATCTGCTCCCTTCCACCGGTCCGCCATCACCGCATGGACCAGTTCCAACACGGCAGCCCGACCCTCTACGGTGGCGAGGGCCTGGGCGACTTCGGCGGGCTCGACGGGGGCTTGACCCCCGGAGACTGCATCCTGAGATGCCTCGGCGCTGGGCTCGAGGACTCGCGGCTGCTCGACGCCCAGCTGGGCGGAGACTGATGCCGGCTCGACTGGACCCATACTCGTGGCGGACCCGGAAGCTTGGCGCGCGGTCGGAGCATGCGCGCGCTCGACGGTGGTAGTCGACCCACCGGAGACTGAGGCCATCCCAGGCCGCTCGACGTTGTTTCCAACGGAGACTTCGGCGTCTTGGGCTGACACCGGCTCAACAGAGGCCGACGTAGGTCCTCTGGAGACTTTCCCCCGCCTTCTCCTGTTCTTC
The DNA here is from genome assembly GCA_019828565.1 of Carpediemonas membranifera. Lineage (NCBI taxonomy): Eukaryota > Fornicata > Carpediemonas > Carpediemonas membranifera. Next base: position 158,253 of record JAHDYR010000040.1, on the reverse strand, counting down.
TTCCGTTCTCGTGACGCGGCCCGCGTATCTCCACAACCTAACTCAACTCGGCTCGGCTCAACACAATACGATTGGCGTTTACTCTTCATTCGGGAATATGTAGTGCGTTTAATTGGTATATTTTAGTTTAGGCCTTTTTCCCACCGAGGGTTGACTCCTTATTAAATCACTTCCTCTTCTTCTTGGCTGCACCACAGTAATTACTGGATCCATGCAATTCCAAGTTCCCGACCTTTTCGTAGCCCCCTATTTAAAGCTCCCGACCGCCGACGCCTGGCAGGACCATCGCGAGCAGTATTACGCGTATCGCTCACGCGGTGGCTCCCTGGCCATTCGTCTCCTCATCGCGCGTGACGTATGGGAGGTCCTCAAGCTGAGGGATCCTTCCCTCGAAGAGTACGAGGTTCCCGATCACGATGCACCCGCCGGTGATGACGTACCGCTGCTTATCCAAGGTGACGCGAACAACGACGGCACCGACAGCGACTCCTCAAGCGATGACTCCGACGACGACGAAGATGAAGCTCCCGAGCAGCTCCCGGTTCCAATCCCAGCCCTCGAGAACGACCAAGCAAGCGTCGCTATCATTTGTCGCATTAACGCCATCTTCCAGCCCCTTGATAAGCAAGACGCCTTGGACTCCTTCACCCGCATTACCTGCAAGAAGCGTGGTTCGACTTACCAAAACGCCCTGAACTACGTCTTCCAGTACCAACGTCAGCTGGAGAACTGCGCTGATGTCAAGCCTCCGACTAAGCGCCTGGTGAGGCAGTTCATCGGCGGCCTTGAACCGGAGCGTCTCCGTGATCGCGTCAACACCATTGCTCCGCGCAACGACCTCCAAGCCGCGTTCAAGGCGGCGCTCGAGCAGTCGCGCCACATTGAGCAGACCCAGCGCGAGACGCGACACCTCGACGAGGCGCGCGCACCCCCGGCTAACCACCAGACCAGCCGCGCCCCGGGCAAGGCTACGAACACAGTGACATGCTCGTACTGCCATAAGTCAGGCCACTCCGCAGAACAGTGCTTCGCGAAGAAGCGTGCGGGTAAAAGTGGTAAGTATGAGCATTGTCTACACGTTATGGCGACTGATCGAGCGGGACGGAAGTCTTCTGCCTCTGCCGAGATCGAGGTAGAGATCCCGCACGATAACCAGGTATCACACAGCAGCGCACTGATTGATTCTGGCGCCACGGCGAACTTCGTGTCTCACGCACTCGTGACGACACTAGGGCTGCCCATGCGACCTTACTCAGGCCGCGTCCGTGTGGGAAGCGGACAGGTAGTCAACGTCGAGGCCATCTGCACCATCGAGATGAGCCTTGGCCGCTCAAGAACTGGCCACAAACTCTCGGTCATTGACCAGTTCCTCGTCCTGCGACACCTACCTTACGACATCATATTCGGCCTACCCTCCTCCCTCGAGCTGGGCCTGATCACTTTTAACGTGGGGTCAGACATTGTCGCGGAAGAACCCGACGAAGGCAGTGAGGTGGAATTTAATCTGCTTGAAGAGGAGCCGCTTGAACTCAACGTTCAGATTCCTTCCCTCCGCGAGGAGGTCACCAAAATCGTCGAAGAACATCATAGGGTCTTTGAACCGCTGTCCAGTGAGCCTTCGGCCCTGGAAGCCTTCAAGATTCGTCTAACTGAGGGGAAAACGACTAACACGCCTCCTTATCGCTATTCCCTGGCAGTTCAGGGATGAAATACGCCTGCAGACAAGCCAGCAGCTCGACTTAGGCATAATAGAGTCATCTGATAGCCCCTACAACAGCCCCATCGTTGCTGTAGTCAAACGCGACAACAGCATCCGCTTGTGCCTGGACTTCCGCCGTCTTAACGACATAACGGAGCCAGACGAGCATCCCCTGCCGCTTATCGAGGACCTACTCGATCAGCTCGAAGGCTCGGCGTACTACGCCACACTCGACCTGTCGAAGGCCTTCCTCCAGGTCCCACTGGACCCGGAATCCCGGCAGTACACCGCCTTTATCGCCGACAACCACAAGTACCACTATTGCAGGATGCCATTCGGCCTACGCAACGCCGCTATCCACATGCAGCGTGCCCTGGAAAGGTAATGGGCGCCGACTTGTTCACGGCCGCCCTGGTGTACATCGACGACATCGTCGTCATGGGTAAGACCCGTTCTGAATTCCTCAAGAACCTTCGCAGCGTGCTCGAGCGTCTCGACGACGCCAACGTCCGCGTTAACTTGAAGAAAACGATCCTCGCCGCCCACGAGATTGACTATCTCGGGTGGCACGTGACTCCAACTGGTCGCTCCATCTCACCCGATCGTCTGGAGCCCATCCTTTCCATGCGCGCCCCGACGAACATTAGCGAGGTCCGCACGTTGCTCGGCATGGTTAACTATTTCCGGCCCACAATACCGACCTTCGCAGATATTGCAGAGCCCATCATCGCCCTTACCCGCGCCGACACTCCCTTTGCCTGGAATAGCGAGCAGCAGGCCGCATTCGATGAGCTACGACGCCAACTCACCTCGGGGACGATTCTGACACACCCTAGACCAGGCGACGACCTTCACCTCTTTACTGATGCTTCTGACATTGGTATAGGAGGCGTCCTGATGGTTAAGAGGGACACTACATTCCTCCCTGTTCAATTCTTTTCGAAGACCCTCTCTGCGACTCAACGCCGCTGGTCGACGATAGAACAGGAGATGTTCGCATTAGTCAGTGCCATTGACAAGTTCTCCAAGTACCTAATGGCATCGCACTTTACAGCGCACACGGACCATAGGAACCTTGTGTGGATGGCGACGTCTACGAATCCGAAAGTCCGACGCTGGCGCCTTGCCGTTGATATTTACGACTTCACGGTCCTCCACGTGGCCGGCAAGGACAACGGATGTGCCGACACACTCAGTCGTCTGCTCACTCTGTCCGTAGAAGACCGCCAAGAGATCATTTCTTCTGTACATGGCGGCACTGAGGGCCATCTAGGCTATAAGGAGACGGTTCGCCGTATCCGCGATCAATACAGCGGCTGGCGCGGCATGGTACAGGACGTACGCGAATTCATTACCCACTGTCCTACATGCCAGCTTCAGAGGTCCAACCGCCCACCCCCTTACCAACACCATCGGACGGCGGCCACGGAGCCCTTCGGCGTGGTCCAGCTTGACACCCTCGGGCCCCTTCCAATCAGCCCTGAGGGGTTTAAGTACATCATCGTAGCGGTCGACACCTTCACTAAGTTCACAAAACTGTATCCCGCCCGTACGACCAACGCTGACTCAGCTGTCGAGGCTCTCATTGACTGGTCGGCACATTTCGGACGCCCACGTGAGATCCAATCGGATAACGGGTCTCAATATCGCAACGAGTTGGTAGCGCTCTTGACCGCAGCCTACTCTATTCCACACCACTATTCCACCCCCTACCGCCCTGCCAGTAACGGTATAGTCGAGCGAGCTAACGCCGAAATTGTACGGCATCTAAGAACGCTTCTCCACGACAATCGTATGGCAACCGACCGCTGGCCCCAACTGCTTAATCATGTGATGAGGATCATCAACGAGTCCGCCTACAGCCTCAGTGGTCTCACCCCTATCTAACTCCTATTTGGCCGTGACACTCGCATTCCGCTGCAACCAGACGCTGGCACCGAACTCAGTAAGACGGAGAATGCTCTACTTCAATCTCTCCAGTCGCAAGTCAAACTGTTTAGACAGTGGCATCAAGCCAAGCTAGCGTCCATCAAAGCCTACGATAACAACGACCGCGCTCAGAGCTTCAAGCCCAACGATTGGGTCCTCCTGACGCCAACTGGCCATGTACCTAAGCTCCAGGCACCAGTCCGCGGCCCCTTGCTTGTCGTGGGGGCAGGATCTGATCCTAACGTTTACGAAATCCAGGACCTCTCATCCCTCAAGTCATTCTTCGTCCATCAAGAACGACTGCGCAAGTTCCTGCCTGGAACACTGACCGCTAACCAAATTGCCGAGCTCGCCGCCGCCCAGGCAGGCGAGTACATCGTTGATAAGATCATCGGCCACAGTCTCGACGACCAGGGCCGACTTGTTTTACGAATCTCCTGGCAGGGTTACGAAGAAGCCGAGTCCACTGACGAGATTTTCAATCGTGACCTGGACAAGCTGGCCGCCGTCGACATTTACCTTGACGAGCACCCAGAAGCAACCGCGCTGATCAAGGCAGCTAGACGCAAGCCCTACTATCGCCGCAGCTGATCACTCCATAATTCGCACACTAAGAGGTGATCTTCCTGGAACGATGGATATTCCTGCGTGAGGAGCAGCGCTGTACGCCCAATTGCTTTATCAAACCCCGTTCCTGTCATGGTGCAGCCGTTCTCCCGTTTCAGGCATGCAAGCACTTAGTTTTGCAGATTTCTGCGGATTCACGTACAAGCAGCGCCCCTAGTGGCTCCTTCGATGCAAAAGCCTCTCCATTGCATCTTGCTCAAGCGTTCCCCGCGCTATCAGCCTGAATTGCGCGGAGCCGTGTTCATGGCGTTCCGTCACGCGCACCTAGATCTCCGCAACAAGGCTACCATGGACGCCCGCACTCGACGTGCGAATCGTCCAACACATAAGCATCACTTGGGACACGCTTCATTTTCCCCTCCCCGGGACCCTTCTTACGTTCGTTCATGGCCGAGTCAGCCCTAGAGTCTCGCACTTTAGGGTCGAGCAACAAAAAGTTGAGTTCATGGGGCCTCGAACCATAGACCATATGCCCGACCGATCGACGAAGATTTTGGTACCTTCTGACACAATTTGAGGATGATGCTGAGCTGCATCATGGGGGCAGTGTAGTGCGTTTAATTGGTATATTTTAGTTTAGGCCTTTTTCCCACCGAGGGTTGACTCCTTATTAAATCACTTCCTCTTCTTCTTGGCTGCACCACAGAATACTTCCTCGGGATCTCGTGAAGAGAGTCGGAGGTGAGCCCAGCTGCTGCACCGACCTCTTCACAGAGCTCCCTCAGGTTCTCCACCGTCAGAGCAAACCCATCGATATCGAACCTGCGCATGCGGCTAGCAAGGAGGTTAACGACATAGGAGACCCCCTTGGCGTCAGGGACCTTGCGGAGTAGCTCGAGAGTGTCTAGCATCAACCACAGCTGCTGGGAGTCACAGCTGGGCGGCTCGTCGTAGAGGGGAGTACGCTCGTCCTCCCATTTGATGGCTGTCGGGGCCTTGCCACCATTGGCGATGGTAAGTCGGGCGTCGCGCACGGAAGAGCGGCCAAGCACCGCGGAGGATATTACGGACATGAAGGACTGCGATGTCTGAGGATTCTGGGACATAAAAGAAAAGGAGGCCCTAGAACGGACAGGTTCTCGGGGGATGACTCGAAACCGACTCCCGCTCTGATTGATTTGATTCGCCGACTCGGCGAGTCGACTCCGCGCACTCGCGTGAAGTCAGATTAGATCAGACATAACTCCCGAACTCTATTCATATACCGTCACTCCCAGCAGCTGTGGCTTCTCCTGGATCCACTGGAGCTCATTCGAACTGTCCCAGCAGCTAAGGAGGTCAGTTACTCGGTCAACCTCCTGGCGATAACTATACTTTACTTGCTCTGCACCTGAGTCATGTTCCATGCGTCGGGCATGCCCAGGTGTGTGTACGTCTGCCCTACGTACCCGCTCCAGCTGAAGGCAGGCCGGCCGTTGTTGTGGGTTGGGCCCGACTGGATCAGCGAGGCCGTCTCGAGGCTCTTGGTCCTCAACAGCGAGGAATCCGTGGTCTTCGCGTCAATGGCACCGAATGCCGCGTGCAGGGGGTCAGTAGGGGGCAGCAGGTCGTATCTAGAGGCGATGGCTGCGGCTGGGGACCCGTTCTGGACGGGGTCGGTGGGGTCGTTGTAGCGGAGGAGGTCGAAGACGCCCTGGGCACCAGTGGCAGTCGCCTGGTGCTCGGCGAAGAGGCGGGCGCGGGGGCACTTGGTGTACGAGTAGCCGTCGCCCTTCTTTGCGACGGCGTTGGGGTAGCCACTGACGGTGTAGATGTCCTTGAAGTACGGGATGTTGTAGGACGGCCAGTAGCCCTGCTCGTTGAGCACGGCCGTCATATCAGCGTAGTGGACGTATCCTGGGATCTGCTCGCCGACAAAGAAGGACCCAGATTGCATGGTCCCGTCGGCGTTGATCATCGTAGTGTCCAGCACCATCCACTGGTTGCAGTACGTGCCGCTGTTCTCCTTCTCGAACACCTCGAACCACTGCTGGGGCGTCGCGGCCATCCTGATGGCGAGCGGCACTCTCATCCAGGTCAGCAGCGTCTGCGGCTTGACGAACTGGTACAGCGTCGTGTTCATGATGCTGTTGGTGGTCTCCATCACCACCATCTTGTGGCCAGCGGGGGTCTCGACGGTGTAGTAGTCGTCCTTGCTGAACAGCATGCCGGGCTTGGAGGAGAACGAGTACTTTGCCTTGCCTGTCGAGAAGTTGTACTCAAAAGACTTGTAAACACGAACCATCTCACTCATCTGGGTCCATGTAGTGTGGCCTGCGGCGACCTCGTTACCCGAGAGCTTGATCAGGGCGCTGCAGTGCGTCCGGAAGTGGAAGTGGCGCTCGGCCTCGATGTCGAAGGCCTGGAAGTCGGGGATGGACAGGCGCGTGTCCTTCTCAGCGGCCTGCATGACCGCGGGGACGATCTCGTAGCAGTCACCTTCGGAAGTCATCATGAGCATGTCGATGACGGAAAGCTGCGTCTTCTTGCCCGCGGCATTGTAGCCGTCGGTCATACCCTGCAGCTCCTTGAGTCTGAGCATGACCTGGTACCAGTAGTCGTCGCTGTACGACTTCATCTGGGTCTGCTGAACCATGTAGGAGTAGTGGTCTGTGAAAAATGTGATCACAGCGTCGGGAACCTGCTTGTCAGTGAAGTCCGCGACGAAGTGGTCGTGGTAGTTGTGCCACTGCGCCTCGAGAAGGTCAGCGGTGAGATAGCCCTCGAGGTAGCCTGCAGCGATGGCTTGATAGCCATCCTTGTAATCGCCGTTCGTAGTGACGTGGAGGTAGGACCATCCTGTGCTGTTCATAACATCTTCAAAGTTGCCTGTGTGAGAAACTGAGTGGTATCAACGAACCGGAAGCAATAGCCTTCGCGTCTTCCTTGTTCTGGAATACAAGGGATCCACTCTGCATGATGACAGAGCCAGGGACTACTTCCGCACCCACAACAGCGAATAAAGCGAGGAGAAGGAACAACAGCATGCGTGGTGCTCCTTTCGTCATTTGTGTGCCCTGTTTCAACGCTGGTCAAAGCACCCTGCCAGCATGGTTCAGGCAGGCGAGTGAGCAGCAGACAGCCTCGCTGGGTAGCATTACTTCTGGCACTTGTCCTGCTGGCGTCAAGGGACTGTCCAGATTTGACTATCGACGCATGTGCCCCGATAAGATAAGTTTACATGTCTACGTCGCCAACGTGTGTCACTGCAGACTTCCGCAGGTCCTCCATCTTTTGGTCGTATGCTGCGGCGAACTGGCTCTCGACGTTCTCGTTGAACATCTGGGCCATGTCTTCAAGCGCCTCGATCATGGCGTCCTCGGGGGAGATCGAGCCATCAGTCTGTACCTGCACCTGCAGCTCGGGCTGGAGGGGATGCGGGACACGGTAGCCGGCGAACGTGATGTGCGGGTTCTCGAGAAGAAGACTGGGTGAGAGAGGGGGGCTGTAACAAACTCTCGGATGATGCAGCCAATAGTACTGTCTTCCTTGAAGAAGCGGAACATGGCCATGTGAGTGTGCTTCTCGGATTTGTTCATTTCGACCCTAAGTTAGCGAAAGCGGGGCGTACACACAATACTTCGTAGTCCAGGTTGTCAACAGGGTATACGTAGATGTCTTGCCTATCATAATCCAAGGAGTGCTCAATATTCGTCTTTTGCATCGACATGATTGCCCTCTTTCTCACACTGAAGCATAAACTGCATCTGATCTCATGTGAGATGGCGTCAATATGCACGGTGACAGTCCGTCTGCAGATACTATGGTGTCTGTGGCGTCCGGCAACGCTGAGGTGTGACCCCGCCTTCGTTCAGCCCATCAAACGATAATAAAACAGTCTCGACCCGACAGCGGTTTAATATAACGGAACAACCCGATTCCTCTCACACTGCCTGGGCCTGACTGGCCGCCTGCAGGAAGGCCATGTGCAACTGCATCTCCTCGTCTGTGTGACTCACCCCCTGGGCTCTGAGGTCATTGTAGTTCAGTGACCCACCCTTGGCTATGGTCTCTACAATCTTCTGCTCCTCGGCTGCTGTCCAGTTGGCGCTGTGACGCTGGAAGTTGGGCGGGACAGGGATGGTCTTGGGCTCAGGGACCTCTTCAACCTTGGGACGCTTCACAGCCTCGGGGGCTGGGGCCTGTGGGTCGGATTCTACGGCCTTGCGGGTGAGGTTGATCTTGATTTGGCCCGTGGGGCGGGGGAGCTCCTTGCCCTCGTCCTCGCTGACGTAGTTGGCGTCGACATCCTCTAACTCAGCATCGGGGATCTCCTCCATCGGATCATACTGCATATCGTCAAACCAGCGGACGAAGCGGCTGCGGTATTTGCGAATAACGAGCTGCTGCTTCCTGATCTTCTGCTCCTTCTCCTTGAGGAGGAGAAGCAGGCGCATGTTATGCTCCCTAAGCATGTCCTGCTTAGCTCTCAGCTCCAAGCTGTCCTTCACAAGCTGTTCCTCCGTGGACATATCGTCTGCTCGCAAAAAAAATGTGGAGGAAAAGACGACCCTAGAGCTGAGGCCGGGTGCTCTAGACTCGTCTGGTCGGTGCTGAGCGCTTCTGGATCGCGAGTTCAGAGCAGGAGGTTCAAGCGTATGCACAGGTGACACTAATGGGCCGACCTGAAGCCGGCTGTCTTATGCGCTCAGATGTCGAAGGACATCATCCATCTCGGTTAATAATAGCCGTTTATACATGCCTGGGTTGCATTACGGTAAAACGCGTATCCTCTCGACGTCACATCAATCCTCTTCCTCTTCGATGTACTTGTTGAACATCTTGAGCTCCTCGTCGCAGCGGTGCTGACATGAGTCAATGATGGCTTCCACGCTCGTCTCGGGCTCCCTGCTCAGCCCCAGGGGAAGCAGGTCGTGCATGGATTCTGACACAGTCTCGCCCTCGGCCCCGATTGTCTGGATATTACATTCCACGTATTTCTTGAACCCGAGAGAGTAAATGCCCGACTTGAGCAGACTGCGGTCACAGTAAACACAGCGGAAGCTACTGTCGTCAAACTCGGCATTCAGCTCATAGCACTCCCGGTGGCACGCCCGGCCGCAGACTGTGCAGTAAACCATCTTGCCGAGCTCAAAGTGGAAGGCCCACGAGCATATGCACTTCACTGATGGAGGGTCGTAATGGGGGAAGGTGACGCTACCGTCCTGGGGCGGAATGAAGGGGGTCACGTAGTCGGTCGGCGTCTCAGCGTGGTCGGCGTGGGTCATGTCGAGGAACTTCTCAAGGGCAGCGCATGAGCTGGCGTCGTAGTTGTTGAAAAACAGCACTTGTGCCTCCTGGCGCTCCCCGATCGACCAGATCTCTGACTTGGCTGTGTCGCGTGTCGGGTCGACCACGGTCACTGTCTTGTCCTTGCAACTTATGGCATACTCAACCCCACCCGCCGCGGTCAGACGCTTAGTGCCTCTCGCGATGGCATCATCAGAGGGCACCCCCGCCACCGCCTGCAGCTGCATCATGGGCTTCGCGTAGTCCCGCTTGACTGGCGTACGGCTGTCCCCCGCCTGTTTTCTCTTGGTGGCCGGGGCCTTGTCTGTGAGCCGGTCGACATAGCCCTGGGCCCGGGCTTGGGGCGACTCCTCGAGAGGCTTGGCGGCTGGCGGTGGCGGTGTGCTGGGGCTCTTGGGCTCTGACTTGGCCTTGCATGCTTCTTTCTTGACCGCAGCGGGCTTGGGGCTGGTCTCCTTGGTTTCCTTCGGGGACCTGGCCTTCTTGGACACCGGGCGGCGTTCCTTGACCTTCTTCTGGACCTCAGCGTTGGACGCTATCTTGGTACCGTCTTGCTTGCTGCTGAACATCTCAAAGCCACGGTGGGAGGCTTCAGGAGGGGCAACGTCGTCTTTCCTGGGCTCGGGCTTGGGCTCTTCGGGCGGTTGTTCGGGCTTTAGCCGTGGCTTAACGATTGCTATGTTTCCAAACAAGTCTTCAAAGGATGCTTTCGGTTTCTGCTCTTCTGAGAAGAGGAGGAGACGGGGATCCTCCTTCTTCGCGGTGGGGGAGGACTCAGTGGACCCATTATCCGTTACTGAGCTCATTTGCAGAGAGATGTTGCCAAAACCCTTGAACATCAGGGTTGAACGATGCCGTCAATATTGCGCGCGTTCTGTGAATTTTCTCGACCCGCGCAGTTGAGTCGGTTAAGAGACGTGCTCGAGGCCAGGGAGCTGCATCGACATCGACGATATAGACTAGTATGCAGTAAAGGGTATCGCCCGGTGTAATTTAGACGGCACGCAGCTCAGTTATCCTGGGTCGGGGCGAGCCGGGGGTCGACGGGGACGATCTGCTCGAATGCATGCCGGTTAAGCAGCATGTCGCAGCCGTCCACGGGACACCGGTACACATCGAGTGCGGATCAGTGACGCTCTTTCTCCTCCTTGAATATTGAGGTAGGCCGTGATGGCGGGCTTGTCGAAGTAGTGTCCACACAACATAGACCGCACAGGATCTTCCATGGGTCGTCCGGACAACATACACGTGTCAGGAACGTTCAGTAGGCGCAGTTGTGTGAAACCGCCAACCCACTCCGCGCTTTGGAGCATCGACTCGTGAGCCAGCGCCGGCCGAACCTGCCCGACGACTGATAACGTATTCACCGGTAACTCTTCGCCATGTAGCGCATTCTCTACATCTATTAGTGACCTTACTGCAGTAACCAGGGCCGTCTTGTTTTTGGATAAGCCTCGTTCAAAGGTGACGTACTGATTGCGCCACAAAGGGGTTCACGTCTCGTATGTACTTGAGCGAGTCTGCTTCATTCGTCACGCTCTCGATAAATTCCTTCATTTTCTTGCATTCCTGGGCAACAGCGTGAACATTCATCAGGTCTGCAATTTGGAACGACTGCAACTTGCGAATTACGTAACTCCATTTATGGTGTACATTCACTCCCCCAGCACTGCCGCGGCATTAAACGTACCAACTTCTTGTTGCCTTTATCTCCCCTCACGGGCCGTTCACCCCGAGCAAATCACATTAACGTTATTGCTCTTTTACTCTAAAAATGAACATCATTTTGATTAGGCCTGGAACTTTTTGATTGACGACAGATGGTGAGAACTGTAACGTGTAGCCTGTGCAGCTGCAAGAACCACAACAGGGCTGGATGCCCATTCAAAGATGTTTTATCTACAGCTGAGGATGGTAATGTTGATAACTCCGCGATAACACAGGGAATGAGGACGTTGGTGGAGAACTCGGAGATTGCACGGGCTCTCCCTGGAAGGATGATTGCCGCATGGGCATTCGAGATCATGCGAGGACATGCCACTGTCGCTAATCCTCCCGCCGGTCTCCTGAAGCCGCACTCGACGCCCTCATCCTCTGACTATCAGCCTGCACCGCGGAGAGAAGTGTCGCACGGCTTTATCTCCATCCCAGTGAAGCCCGAGTGGTACTCTCGCGTTATCTCGTTCCTTGCGTCTTTGGAGGAAGCAGAGCGCAGCGAACCTTCTCAGCCAGCTCTATCTGTTGCATCCAGCCAAGAATTGAGAGAATAAACAGCTTTAATGGGAATATCCATGCTTCTCGTAGAGACCTCTTATGTTTTTCTTGGCAACGTCATCAAAGGCGGCGAGTATTGCCGGCAAACGCCCCGTGTCCTTAAAGTGCGTGTGAGCAAACGCCTTGATCCACGCGAACACAACCTCGATTGGGTTCAAGAATGGCGAATACTTAGGGAGGAAGACGATGCGGACATCATAGAGTTGCATTAGGGCGTCAAGCTTGCCCTTGAGTGCGTGTATGGAGGCATTGTCCATCACGAGGACGCACCCCGGTATCATCCCCAGCAACTCTATGGTATTGTCTAGAAACTTGTCAGCAGTAAATGTACCTGTCGTTATGACTCTGTGCTTGATCCCTTCGACGCCAAGAGTCGCGCACACCGAGTAACGCTGGCCGACCGGGCCACCCTTGCGGCAAGCATATGTCCTAACGCCTTTTTGGGCCGCGCACTCGCTTGACCGCCAGGTGAAGGGGGTCGAAGCTAGTCTCGTCGAGGAAGAAGACTTGATCGGTGGAATAGTACGGGGCAATCTCCGTTGCGTAGAATGAACGGAAACGCCAGGCTTCCTCTGGATTCCTTTCCATCCATCTGGTGCCACCGACCTTGAGCGTAAGCTTCTCTTTGTGTAGTATCGTCTGGGAGAGGCTGGATAGCGATACTGAAATACCGAACTTCAGCTGCACGACAGTGGCTATGTCGCTAAGCCGAGCAGCCGGATTCTGGAGAACATAGTCACGTACATACTTCGTCACTTCTGGGCTCATCTTGGTAGCTGATCTCACTCTCTTTCCAGAGCATTTCGCTCTATTGGCCTTGATATCATAGATGACATTGCGGCAACGGCCCGTTACGCGTGCAATTTGCTATAGACATTTCACTTCCGAGAAGTGTTGCTATGTTCAGTCTCTCTGAATCAGTTACGACCATTCACTCTCTTCAATTTGTGAGCAGAACTTTGAATGAATCAAAACCAATTGTTCATTTTTACGCTGAAAGAGCAATAATTAATCGATTAACTCTCTCTATGGCCATGAAAAGTAACAAGAAAACCTCCTTGAGCACGCTGTTCCATTCCTCCGTCGCCAACGCCCAGCAACCAGCCGAGTTCGACAGTCCGCTGAGCCTTGTCCGGTTCTTTGTCGACCTGCTCGATCGCATTTCCACGGACGCGGACCTCGGCGCCCCCGACACGATCCTCCCAACACCCGCCAATGGTCGTCAGCTGGGATGGTTGCCAGAGATCAGCGCCACGCATCTGACCCCCATGCGGGACGACCTCGAGAGCTTCCTCGACCAGCTACACGCCGAGTGCCCCGACCTGAGATCCTCCCAGATCGAAAGGGCCACTAAGCTGGTAAGGCGTTGCCAATGGGCTCGCCTAGCTAACGAAGTCCTGACCACTGCCGCAAGAGACGCCACCCGACAGGTCGTTAACAGCCGCGGAGCCTGGTACTCGGCAGCCGAGGAAATCACACCGGGCAAGCCGCTCTCTGCCACTTCCCTGAGCGCCTTCCTGGCGGAATTTGGCCGCCTGGACACGCTCCGCCTGCTTCTGGACCGCAGCACCCTCTCGCTGTGGGATGCGCCAAAGATCCTGCGTAAGACGCTTCAGCGCGCAGGAGCATCCAGCTATCTCGTATCCACGATTTCCAATCAGTGGTCGCAAGCCTCTGTGGATCATCCTTCCGTGGGCGAAGCCGCCATCCCTCTGCACCGCTCAGCTTTTGCCCCTCGGGAGGTGCAGTTTAGCGAAGACTCCTCAACTTCAAGCCGTCGCTCCACGTTGTCCTTGAGTGCTCTCACCACAGCTCTGGCCCCGCTCCGCCTCACCCGCCGACGCACTCGCCAAACCAGGGTCCCCTCGTCCCTTCCCGTCAGTTCTGCGTTTACGCGGATCATGGCAAACCTGAAGGACGATTTGGACCACTGGGTGCGTCATGGCGTTCAGATCGAGGACACGGAGATCTGTGCCCGAGCTACCCGAGTGGCGCAGGCGATCACCGCCATGGTCAGGGACCCCTCCGAGGCCGCCCACCTCTTCGGCATCTCTGCCGTGCGGACCTCCGCCCCTGACAGCCTGTGCCTCATCCACCCCTGGGCCAACCACACCAACGCCGAGTGCCGTGGGCAGGCCAATAAAGCCTCCCAGTACTTGTTGTGTGGTCTGTGCTCAGGCGGCACCTCCCAAGGGTACTACGCCCAGCTCAAGTTTCTTGGCTCCGGCCTCGAGACGAATGCTCTGCTGGACACGGGCGCCCTAGGCATTGACGTCCTGGTACCGACATCACTTGCCATACGGCTCCACCTTCCTGCCGCCGCTGGCAACGAGGTCATCGCAACCGCAGGCCCCGCGAACCCGCTCCGAGTTACCCATCACGGAGTCGTGGACGTGGAGCTGTGGGGTGACCACTTCCCCGCCAGTGCCAAGCTGTCAGTGCACGTCCTGGCGGTTCACCAACTGTCAGTCGATTGCATTGTTGGCCAGAGGGTCCTTGCCACCCTGGGTCTGACCCCAGAGTACCTGGCAAGCCCGCCTACAACTATGCAGGAGGAGGTAGCCAACCTCGACCTCGGTCGGCTCTTCAATCACCTCATCAGCGCCGACGAGGGTCAACCCACCATCTCCGACGACCTCCCTAGCGAGGTACGTGGCCGCTTTGAGGACCTCCTGGGCAGGCACGTCGCTCAGAACACATTCGGCGACCCCCATCCAGGCGGCGCCGACCTGGGCGAGTTCGAGTTCGTCCTCAACCCTGGCAGCATCCCAGTTCGGGCAGCGTACCGCCACAAGAACCCAAAGATGACTGAGGCGGTTAGGGACGGCATCCGCGACATGCTCCAGAAGGGCATCATCCGCCCGTCGTCGTCGGACTGGGCAGCTCCAGTTCTGCTGATCCGGAAGCCAGACGATACTTGGCGCTTCTGCGTTGACTACCGCCAGCTGAATGCAGTTACGAGAGCCGACGCCTACCCCATGTTGTCGCCAGACAAACTGAGGGAGAAGTGCCGTGGGGTCAAGTACTTCGCGACCTTCGACCTTACGTCAGGGTTCCACCAGCTGAAGGTTGCCGAGAGTTCCCGACACCTGACAGCATTCCAGGGACCCAACGGACTCTATGAGTTCAACCGACTTCCGTTTGGAGTGCGCAATGGGCCAGCCGCCTTCCAGCGGGCAGTTACCAAGGTCTTCCAAGACTCGATCGACCGTGACGAGCTGTTCGTCTTCATTGACGATGCAGTAGTCCTCGGGAGAACTCCTGAGGAACTCTATGATCGGGTCGACCGGTTCCTCACCCGCTGTGCCCAATGCCGCCTCCGTCTGAAGGCCAAGAAGTCTATCATCGGCACTAAGCGCGCCAAGATCCTCGGTCTTCTTGTAGACGAGTCGGGTGTCCACATCTCACAGGACCGCATCGACGCCATCGCTACAATCAAACCACCATCGAACCCACGTGAGCTGCGCTCATTCCTCGGCCTGGTCAACTACCTCCGGCCATTCCTACCACACATGGCAGACCAGACCCGGGTTCTGAACACCCTCCTCGGCAAGGGAACCCAGTGGTCCTGGACGCGAGACCATCAGAAAGCGTTCGAGACCCTCAAAGCCATCATCGCGGAGCCCGAGGACCTCACTCATCCCAATTATGACAGGCCGTTCCGTCTCCGGACAGACGCCTCCGTACACGGCATCGGAGCCCAGCTGTTCCAGCTGGCAGACGATGGGTCGGAACAAACCATCGCGTTCTACTCGAAGCAGTTCAACGACACGATGGCTGCCTGGCCTACAATTGAGCAAGAGGCTTATGGCGTCGTTGCCAGCCTCCTCAAGTTCGAGGACATCGTTCAAGGACATCACGTCGATGTCGAGACTGACCACCGCAACCTCACCTTCCTCGCCTCGGCGACGAACAACCGTAAGGTCCGTCGCTGGTTCACGGAGATTGCTGACCTCGACATCTCCATCACGCACATTCCGGGGGCCGACAACATTGTGGCCGACACACTGTCACGGTATTGGCCGCGACCCTCAGTGGATATCACCCCGTCCGCGTACCTGTGTAGCCTCAGCCACACCTCCCAAGACTCCGACCTACCAGATCAGCTTGCGGAAGAGGCGAAACAGGACCTTCTCGACCGCGCACACGGCAAGTATCACCGCAAGGCCAAAGCCATGTTCCGCCGGCTGAAGCAGGACGATACGCTCTGGAGCGGGATCAAGCACGACATCGCCGAGCGCCTGCTCGCGTGTCCAATCTGCTCCAAGTCCCGGCTCGAGCCGGTCCCAATCGACCAGCGACACTTGCCAGACTCCCGCGCACCTGTCGGGTCCATCCATCACTTGCACGTGGACACCCTAGGTCCTCTCCCCGAGCACCAAGGATTCACTCACGTCCTGGTGATCAAAGAGCCTACCACTCGCTTCACAGTGCTGGAGCCAATGCAAAACTCTAGTACAGCGGAGGCCTTGAACGCTCTCAAACGTGGCTACATACGCCACTGGGGGCTACCCCAACAAGTCCAAACCGATAGCGGGTCCCAGTTCGGACTAGCTTTCTCAAGAGAGCTTGAACTACTCGGCATCGACCACCACGTGACCACTTCGTTGCGCCACGAAGCCAACGGGGCCGTGGAAAACGTGATCCGGTCCGTCAACCGGGCGCTCAGAGAGCTCGTACACGAAGTGCGAGATGAGGATTGGACACAAGTGCTGAGCGACGCCCAGACCGCAGTCAACGATACCCCATCCGCTCCACTCGGGGACCTCTCACCTTTCCAAGCCCACGCAGCTCTACTCGCCACAACAACCGACCTCAAGCGCAGTCAGAACAACCCCAGACTGACTATTGACCGGGCGAAAAGACTGCTGAAAACAGTCAACGACGCGCTGGCTGAGAGGAGCAAGTGGAAAGACGACCATCTCCCCGTCGCCGGGCCTAGGCCTGCCCCCGGTGACTATGTGTACATCTCCTTAGAACCCAGGGCCAGAGGCCGTCTGGACCTGCCAGTACGGGGCCCGTGTCGGGTCCTCCAAACCCTCACCAGAGACAGGTACGAACTCCAAGACCTCATCCAGGACACTGTCAAGATCATTCGCCACGGCTCCTCCCTGTACTGGTCACCAGTGCAAGCCCTAACCGAAGAGCAAGCTCGTAGTATCGCTGCACAAGATTTCTACCGGTCTGTGCCGGAAGAGATTCTTGACTACGAACAGCAACGGGGCAGTTCGCCCTACCGCATGCTCGTACGTTGGGCTGGCATGACCAAATCAGAGGCCACGTGGATCAACATCGACCAGCTTGCTGGCAGAGACACCTTTGCAAAGTTCATTGACGCCAATGATGGCTTCGCTAAGCTCCCCGGAGTCGCGAAGTACCGCAGACAGCGTCGACCCAGGCATCCACTCGATCCGCCCGCTAACCCTCCCGACTCGGTGCCACCCCAACTGGGGAGCTGGAGGAGAAGCGCAAGGAGCCCTCACCACGGGAAACCCCAGGAGGACGGGACCACGAGTCTAGTCCACCGAGGACCGACCCCGGGAGAGGGGCAGGAACTACTGTATCAGCCGACGTCCTAGAAAAGCACGCGGCGCCAAAGACAGTAGAGCGTCGGACAGAGAACCGCGCTGCTGAGCCCAAACATCCAGATCCGTCTGATGTACGGAAGCCTCGCGACCGGTACCCTCGGAGAACACGCCAGACGAAGCCCAGAGTGCCCCCGAGCACAACAGCGAAAGAATTTGACGCTCCACGCCGCTATCCAACGAGAAACCGCCAACCAAACCCTAAGTACCAGTAATTGGACTAACTGACAGACAAAGTTTTTTCCGAACGCTTCCTTGGCCCGTCAGTATAATCTCCAGTGCCTGGGGACGCCCAGGTGCGCTAAAGGATCATCCGATGCACGATTGAACGACCCAAAGGAGTGTCGAAGATCGTCCGCAGGTGATTTGCGTTCGTCCCTCACGTTCAGCCGTCCAAGCTTGGCCAGCTATCGAGAAAGGCAGTGCGAATTACGTAACTCCATTTATGGTGTACATTCACTCCCCCAGCACTGCCGCGGCATTAAACGTACCAACTTCTTGTTGCCTTTATCTCCCCTCACGGGCCGTTCACCCCGAGCAAATCACAAACTTCTCCAATTTATGATTGTTCGACCCCAATCGTCGGAGAAGATTTGGTCGCAATCGGATCGGGCCGAGTCAAGGGAAGTCGTTCACTCTGCTGAACAGCACGGGAACGGGGCTAATTTTGTGTTATGGTCAACGAAAACGAGGGAGCGACAAACACGATGATTTTTACCCAAGGCAACATAGATGCTGATGAGCTGCGGGCCATGCAGCTGGCCGAGAGCGAGAGAGGCACGTGGCACGACGAGGTTGGGCCCTACAACGTGCCGGAGGGGGTGGAGCTGGTCGAGAGAGGCGACCAGTGGGTTATGCTCTGTGGCGCTGCCGAATACGCTAAAGGTAGCTTTAATGACAAAACCCGCCCTCGACACCAAGGTGTCGAAAGACCAGTCGAGACTTCATCAATTGATTAGATGATTATAGATGACACTACCCCTCGTCCCCCTCATCGGAAGTTAAGGTGGTTGCCCCGGGTAATCAAAACCCGATCATGGCCCTCCAATCCTGTGGTCAAGTGTCGATCTCAAGATATCATCATACTCTAAAAAATCGTCGGTCGATCTTCGGAGATTCATCTCCGTGCAGGTTAAGGTTCGGCAATGAGATTAATGGCGTGAATCAACCCTACGAAGGGCCATGTCCATCTCCTTCCTCTCTTCCGCCGCTAAAGACAGAAGATAGTCGTCTATCGCTTCGAGCTTTGCGTTATCTCTGTTAAGGGGCTCCCATGAGTCCTCATCCTCTTCAAAACCCGCCCAGCGGATCAAAAGTTCCATCTTCTTCGTCTTGCGGTTCATACGATGGTCCATGATCGCCTCAACGACGTATTCGTCATGATCCCTTGCTGCAAGTCTCGTGGCCTCTCCATCCGACATCTTGGGGCTATCTACGAGCCGGTCCTCATGGACCAAAAGCTCCTTCTCCGTCACAAGGTCTCTCAGCATCCAAGTATTCGGGTGCTCCGCCCTTCGTGCTATCCTCAGGGGGCCACGAAGTCTGGGCTGCAACTTCGCCGGTCGTTTCGGCGGCAAAAGAAAGACTAAGGCGCCTTCCACCACCTCCGTGCTCTTCCTGAGGTGTTGGTCTGCTAATATTACCTGGCGACGCTCGTACTTCGCCGCCGCGGCCCGAGCTTTCTCTCTCCAGTGATCTCTCTCCGCAATCCAGCTGTGCAGCACATCTGGGGCACCCGCCCGTTCCGCCAGGCCTTCCAGGTGGGCCGCGGTCGGGCCGTTGGTGACCCCGCAAAGGGTCTGGAGGGCACTGGCTCCCCCTAGTGCACTACGGGGGGTGCTGTTCAGAATCAACATCAAGGTGGGGAGCCAACGCTCCCACTCCGTGGACTGCGCGTCGAGCAGAGAGACTGAGCGTTGTCGAGTACCAGAACTCTATTCTTGTTCTTGATGACCTCGCAGAATCTCTCGAGGGAGGAGAAGAAATCGTCGGCCTTATAAGTGCCAGTGGTGAACGTGCAGCAGACGATGCCCTCGATACCTAGAAGGGCGCAAACCGACAGACGCTTGCCGTACGTCTTGCCGGAGATCTTCACGACGTGTCGACCCTTCGGAAGCCAGCTCTTGCCCCGAACTACATGACTGTCGAACGAGGACTCATCTAGGAAAATAATGTCCTTGATGGAGTGGTTAGGCCTGATGTTGTGGTCAGTCCTGGACACAAGGGAACCAATAAAGACTTTAGAGAGAATACTGCCATATCCTGCACCAAATGTGCAGGATAATACCTGTTGTGACCTGAGTCACACCACACTGCCCCTCCAAGGTTCATCTTGATAGAGATGAGCCTTGACAAAAGTATGTAAGGTGAGCTGTTGCGTCTGGTGACGCGACATGTGACGGAACCTTCGTTGCTCGATGTCATAATGTTTTGAGATATCAAAAAGATATTCCGACACCACATGTGGACCGCACGGCCGACCGTTCGGCTCTAAGCTGTCCGATGTACTTGCTGCGATGAAGGAACTGATGTGGTGGCTGGGTTGTAGATGTTACTGCCCCTCCACGGTCGTCTAAGTGACGGCCGTAACACATGTAGGCAATGATTGGGAAGTTGCTGCGGCGGCGAAGAAACTGATCGAATCAGAAAGAGAAACCACCTGGTGAAGACTAAAGAAAAAACCCGAAACCGGAAGAAAAAAGGTCATTGCTGAGTAAAATCTGAGCTGTCTGAAGCGCTCAAAGGGGTTTGGGAAGAGAACCACCCGGCGCTCACGTAAAGGTGAAGCCGGAGAAAGCCACACTAGTTCGATTTGTGGCGACAGATGACTGCGCTGTGCATGCGCAACATTTCGTGTCGGGCTCAAGGTCCAGACGAAGCGACCAAACCTGTCGAAAGACTGGTCAGGCGCGTTTGTTCTGACGGCTCTATAATAGCCACGTATGGCATGACGCTGTATGTCTTTGAAAAGGGACTGTCTCTTGGGACGTATCCAACCACACTTAAGCAAAAAGCTTAAGGTAGCAGGCTACTCTATTACTGACACTCATCTATAGGACAACTCGGTCCTCGATGCAGGGTCTCATCGGTCAAGCCTCTAACCGTAAGCTTGGCCACCCCATCGCCTCCAACTGTGGTCTTGGGGCCGGTCTAACCCGTCCACCATTTGGACATATACCATTCAAACGACGGTACTGCTCCGAACACAACCGTTCTCCGGGATGACGTGTCGGACTGCGGGTTTCAACCCTGGCCCACTGACTCGTTGCGGCTCATGTTCCATCATAGTCTATCATAGACTGCCTGCCGTGTATTCAGGCTTATGAATGAGTCGGGCTTACCTATCGAACGATGGCCTAGGCTCACAACCATTCAAGACAACAGCACAGCGATGAGCACCCGACTGGGCTCAGCTCTAACTCGCTGGTGTGTAATCATGACTAATCGCTGTCAGCGAGCGCCGTTAATCGGCCTGGCTCAGACCTGATAGCTTAATAGAAGAGTGTTGAACGACACTCGTGTGCTAGGAGCATACATGCTCGCTAGCTGACTCAGAACATGCTCTGTAACAACCGTACTTGCCACATGGCCTTTCCGGACGCTCAGATGTGCAGAGCCCGTCGGCAAAGCATCCATTACCCGAACCTTAGATGGCGGTCCCAAGGTGTCACACACAGCCGTGTTGTCGTCGGGCGTGCACTCCCTCAGACTCACCGCACCGTGGATCAACGCTCAGCTGACCACTACCACCCGTCCACAGACCTACTGGTCTGGATCGCGATATATATCAAGTTGTTGGGATCCCTATGTAAGTAAGCGACACCCCTATACTGGCTAACTGCCAAGGCGGTGCAAAATAGAGATGTCGAACGACAGCTCAAAGGCTTGTAGACACTCATGTGCTATACAAAACCTACCTGGCCTCTGCGCCTACTCAGAGCATGCAAGATGCTCCGTTGTTCGACACAGCTCACTGGCCGTCTCCACCGAGGATTAACCTCCTGGTGAGACCGATTGGATGAACTACGAACGTAGTTTCGACGAGTTATAAATGTACATGTAACGTTAAAGCGCACCGGTGCTGACTGAACATGGGTACAATGGCGTAACAACGGCCAAAATCCAGGGACGGTGTGGCATGAAAATGGCGATGCATTTTTAGAACCGCGCCATTTCGCCGCGAGCCCCAAAACAAACGATCAGGGAAAAATGAGAAAACAGGGAGGTCCGTGCGGGGACAGTACCTGCGCAGGGCCATGCTGACCGATTTTCGCGTCGATGCATTTGCCAAGCTTTTTTCATGCAGGGAAAAGAGAACAACCAGATGAGAGTCAGGCACTCCGGGCAAAAGGTGTTTCGCCGGTCAGGCGAGTCACGCAGTTTATGCGGACAGAATGGCGCAAGGTTCGGATCCGCCGGATCCGACGGCACGGTACCAGTTACGACTGGTATACTCCTTCTCCCTCGGTAAGCGGAGAGGACTTCACGTTTAACTTACACTAGCTTCCTCGTTAACATTGTGTAAATTAAGCGCCCCCCCCCCGTTGGTTAATGAAAAGAATGTCATGAGGCTAGGATAGCTAGCTGTATCGTTTATTGGAGCTTATTGAAGCTTGGTTACTGGTATTGGCCTGTTGTTTGCTTGTATGCTATGTGCATTGGTGGAAGTTGATGGTCTTGTTGAACTAAACGCTCTAGACTTGTTGTTGCTTGCGAATTTCAGTTGAACTGTCGACACCGCGGAGACATTTGCATTGCGCTAACGGAAGAAATTGGTTCTGGTGAAAATGTCAATTGATGTTGCTTATATTGATTCTCCTGCGCCAGGACCGTTGAGCTCATCTCCTCCGGAAGAAATGATATCATTGTGGTCAGTCCTGGACACAAGGGAACCAATAAAGACTTTAGAGAGAATACTGCCATATCCTGCACCAAATGTGCAGGATAATACCTGTTGTGACCTGAGTCACACCACAATGTACGTGGCGTAGTACGCCCAGTAATCGCGAACGCGTTGATCGTCACTCTCCTGGAAGTGCTTGTCGCCCACTTTATAGGACAGTCCCATGTTTTTCAGCTCGCGCCGAATGGTCTCACCGCTCATATGTAC
The DNA here is from genome assembly GCA_019828565.1 of Carpediemonas membranifera. NCBI lineage: Eukaryota > Fornicata > Carpediemonas > Carpediemonas membranifera. Next base: position 135,800 of record JAHDYR010000040.1, on the reverse strand, counting down.
ATGTAAGACCGTGGCCAGCTCCTCTATGAGGGTCTTGGCGTGAATTGGTTCGTCAAGGTCAATCTTACGGCGCACAAGGGTAACCAGCTGCCGATGGTTGCGCGGTCGCGTAGATATACGCTTATTCGGTTCATTACTTGTCTTGCTGCCATTCACACTAGCCTCGTGGTCTCTGATAATACGGTATATGGTCTTGGCACTGATGGTGTTCGTTTCGCAGACGAAACGGGGGGTGAAGCTTTACAAGCAAAACAAAAAGACGATTCGGGACCCTGCCCGGGGATCGGATCGGATCATCAATCAAATAAATAAATATTTGATTGAAGTGCCGCGCTGACAATGGCGACGCCGTTCCCCGCCATAACTTTCTGTATAACAACCTTCTTCATGTTAGCTTGATATAAACGTACAATCTGTGCTCGTGCCTCTGCCGTTACAGCCATTTCTTGCGTTCAATTTTTTCCGCATCAATCGACTCAAATTCAGTCATTTTTACTGAGTAGCGCAATAAATATCTTTCTTTCTTTCCAAAGTGTGCCTGTCTTTCGCCAGAGGTCAGAGATACTCTGTATGTGCCTGGCTTGGCATAGCTGGTATCGTTGGCCACAATATAACTTGCGGCACGTAAACACTTTTCCCCCTTTTGTTGCCACAGTATTAATACTAGGCTTAATGCACCCCTCAGCTTGTTCGTACATCAAGCCTCCGTTTCTGTCCAGCTTCTCGCGTCGTGTCTTCACTTCGTTTTGCGATGACGTGTAATTTTTCCTCAGCCAACTAACAAGTCTCCATATGGAGCATCACCCGATCACCACTCTTATCCGTTCAAGAGATTATCCGTCTGAAACTGCCGAACTTGTCCGAAATCTCTGCCGAGAACATTGTCTCCGAGATAAACGGCTGCGGCCATACGGGCAACACACGCCCCCATTGCCCTAACCGGGATGCACCGGGCTTCTTCAAGTTCGGCCAGCGTCGGCATCCGCTGGTTCTGTCAGTCAAGGCCGCTGTCGTCATGACATCAGCCGTATCTCCGGATCAGGACAGATCTGACGAGGAAGAGCTAGCAGCGCCAGGGCGGCCAGCCCAGTCACTCGCATAAGGGGCCGGCCCAACAGCCTCCCCAGGGCCATACGGGCCCAGATCCCATCAAGAATAAGCTGGGGATCCCTTTTTGTCCCATCTGCGAAAAGTACGGACACAAATCCTTCCGCTGTCCCCAGCATCCGAAGCATCGGCTGGAGGGGAGGAAGGCCGAAGCAAACCTCGCAGCGATCGCTGAAGGTCCCAAGACCACGTCCGCCGTTTTAAAGGAAAACCAATATAGTTTCATTGTTGACACCGGCGCCTCTAGAAGCTTTATGAGCAAGGCTGCATTGCGTAAACTCAAATCAGGGAACCCGATGGCGAGATATAGCTGATGCACTTTCAGAATTGCGCAATTTCGCCGCGCGGCCCCATACGGCTGAACCAGGGAAAATGAGTAAACAAGGATGCACAGGCAGGGACAAGGCGGCATGGAGAGCACACAACCCGACTTTCGAACCACGAAAATTCCAGCAGGCGTCACGTTACCCTGCAAGGCAAGCATACCATGAACAGAGACCAACAGTAGCAGGAACCTGGAAGGACTTTGGCAGGCCAGAATACTCCTGGGATCTGAGGGGTAGACCCCCCATATCCCGGTAGCAGAACGTCGTATCAAAGTTACCTCCAAGGCCTGGCACCACATCAGGTGTCTGATATTTATCACCTCGGGTGATGGGTTTTGGCGCAATGTGCAGGGGACAGGGGATAAGGACAATGCCAGAAGAGTTGGCGCTGGAAGCGACGGCGCCAGGACCGACGCTGGTCAAGGCCAGTGTACCTGCTCGTCAGGTAAGGCGAGCCAGTTCGACTTACCCAGGGAATGCCAGGTGGCGGTTAGTCCCGAATATTTACATAGCAAACCAGGGGTTTCTTGTAAATGTTCTTCCCCCGTTGGAAAGACGTCGTATGTCATAAGTCTTGCTTATCAAGCATTATAAAAACAAACAAAAGAGAAGAGAACAAACTAGCTAGCATGGCAACCAAACAAGGGAAGGTGAAGCCCCTGGGATCAGTGAGGGTAACCCCTCGCGTATCCCGGTGGCGTCACGTCACCCTGATAGGCCAACTTGCCAAGCGCAAAGAATTCAATAACAGAAAACCTAGAGGGACCTTAGCAGGACGTTAGAGATTAAGCGCCACCTCCGCACACTGGCACTCTCATTCAACGCGTTCGACGTCTGGTCGACGACACTACTCCCATACGTCGCCTGGATTATCAATAGCACGCCTCACAGCGCCACAGGATTCACTCCGTTCGAACTCCTGTTCGGCACGCACGCCGCGTCTCGGCAGATAAACAGCCCAGACGACACCTCAGAGCACGCCGCCGAGACGCCACTCACTTCCGTGGCCGAGTACCTCACAGCCATGGACAACCTCCTCGCCAAACTCTGCCGCAAGGCCGTCAAGCACCAGTCGTCCACCCGACAGGGGAGGGTAGAGACCCAGCACGTTCCCATCAAGCCCGGAGACTACGTCCTCCGGAAGAACCACACGGAGAGTAAGCTACACGGACACTCCGGCCCTTTCAAGGTCGTTGAGGTGAACCCATTCTCTGCGGTCATCGTCCCGCGCCTGGCTGACGCCCCTCGCCGCACGGTGCACCTGACCCACCTCATCCCGGTCAAGTCTGACCTGAGCGAGGGCGACCTCGCCTACTTCGCCGCCACGGACCAGGAGGAGTGGTTCGTGGAGCGCATCCTTCGCTCCAAGCCCGGTTTCCTCCGAGTCAAGTGGATCGGCAGCGCCGACAAGACCTGGGAGCCGATCGATTCGGTCAAGCACACACCGCCCGCCAAGAAGTTCTTGGCCGCTCACCCCGAGCTGCTCAGGGAGGGCAGTGACCCATCAACTGATTAAAGTGAATTCCGTCCCATCATCGTAAGGACGCCACAGGAATAATGCTACACGTAGCTTGACACGCTCCAACAACAATAATGAACGATCATACAAGATCAGTTTTCTACGTTACACGGGATGATGCCATTTCATTTGCTGAAACTGAAATGACAAGAATCTTGGATGATAATCGCGACGACGACATCGTGTTTTGTCTCACGCTGCGTTGGTCCAAAAATCGGGAGGGTCGGGCCCGGGCTGGCGTCTATGCCGGCCAAGATGTGGGCGTGAGGAGGCCCAGACGGCGCCGTGCCGCCGCTATCCCTGTCCGCCACCAGGCGGTCGACCGTTTGGGTGCCGCTGAACCCATCGCTGCCCCCGCCGATGCCCGTGTCGTCTTTGTCACACATGAGGAGTTGGAAGCAGCTCTGCTCCCTATCAGAACCAGAATTAATCAACTACAACGCATGTTGGAGGAATTGTACCAGCAGGTAACGGACGCACTGGCTAGATAAATCTGATATGGCAGAGATTGCTCGGGGAGATTTATGAATTCTGTTGAGATTTATGTAAACAAGAACTTATGTCATATCATAAGCGGCCGGCGGAGACCAGCCATTCCTCCGGGAGGATGTCACTCAGGGAAGGCCGATCGGCGTCCCCATCCGCGACCCCCTCCAGGGAGGCAGGTAAAAGGTGCGGTCCTGAGCAGGCGTCTGTGGTTCGCTGTTCGGGCCTGGTAGAGGCTTTTTCCAATCCAACTCATCAATGACTTCGCCAGGGCCTGTCGTGCTTCCTTCAGTTTTATGTAATTTAATCACTTGTAAGGTAATGATTCTCGGGTCTGCGAGTCGGCACCTGGTTGTTTATTGCAAGAGATGAGGAGATATGAGGATGCCGGGGCTCATCTACGCATCATGTTCTCGACAGAGACACCTACCTGCTCCAAAACCTCCTCCAACCCTCGCGCACTCTAAGGCGCCACGCAACTATTCGTTTTCCAGCAACCAACGCTCTCTGGTCACCCAGAACGACCGCAAGCACATCGCCAGCGAGGGTCAGTTTGCCATCCAGAGGCCTGAAATGTATGAGAACTCTGTGCTGAAGAGCATGTCGACCGAGAAGATTGACGCGTGGGACAAGTTGGTGTCAACCTACCTCAACCGGGACGAACCCGTACTCCCGCCCGCGCTCTGGTTCAACTTCAACGTTGCGGGGACGTGATGTTGACCGATAGACTGATGTCCGATTGGAACCAGCAAGGACAACATTGAATTCAATGAGTACCCCTCAGTCATCGCCTACAGAAGAGGCGGCTCGTATTGCTGCGCTGGAACAGCAGACGTTGTCTTCGTGGTCAGCCTGCACCCGCGGGAGGCGGAGCCTGAGAAGCTCAACTGGCAACGGACCTCAACTGGCAGGCCACCTTCGTGCCTGCTGCCTGCACGGTTCTGGGCGAGACTGAGTCCCGTCTGACCGAGTGCTGGGCCGCCCGCCTCTGTGCCGCGATCCGCAGGCCGGCCCTCGTGAGAGCCATCCGCGACCACGTGTTCTGGTCGATCTGGGCGGACAATCAGTCCGTCTGGGCCGACTATGTCAGCCAGTGCAAGGCCCGTGGGGCCGGGCGCTGCCTATAATCCTTCCCCCTTCAAGACTCTGGAGTCGTGACTCGTCTGACTCGGTCACCCCAGGCCATGTCGTCCCCGAGCCCCCCTGCGTCTCATGCCCCATCGCCGCATCACATAAGACGTCCCCTGCCCCTGTGCGAGTGGTTTCTCGAAATTTCACGGAGTCGCGTGTCGTTCGGTATAGCGATGAGAGGAGAGAGTGGATTTATAGGGGTTGACCCGGGACACAAAATTGGATAAAACTAATATCGACCCGAAGGTCTACATTCGGACAACCCCCTCCAGTAAATTCGGCCATGGTATCCAGAGGAAAGCTGCTCGATTCGCCGCGAATCCTGCCATACATCCGATGACGGACCAGGTACGTCTACTGATAAGCGATTAGCGCTGTTCGCTGCTCTCCTGCAATGAACGAATTCCATCCCCCCAGTTCGAAGAACTCATGGCCAAAAGACACTGAGGCATTTACGCCATACTAACCTCCGATGATTGGGTGGAGTATTTGCTCCAGGCTGCAGAAAACGGGCAGGCCTCCATCACGCTCTATGCTGTACGGACGTCGTCGCCGACCTCCTTATTACTCAGCCCGGCAACCAGCCCACCGTAGTAGACTTCAAGATCACCAGCCACCGTTCCTCCGCTTACTCCGACAAAGCAAGACACTACAGAGACTACTCAGCGACCGTAATCCCCGCAATCTCCCCCGTCCTCGGCGCCACCAGCGTCACACCGACCCATCACGCCCAGATCCCGCGCCCCTGCTGGATCGACTCCCTTGCCCACGTGTGCGGCCTCTCCGAGGACGCCACCAAGGCGCTCCACCGTGCCGTTGCCCTAGCCCACTGGAAGGCAACGTCGCCATCTGGGGCTCCGTCCCCTTCACCCGTTCTTAACTCCCCTTCCTGACTCCAAACCGTGACCTACTTTTCCTCTCCACCCGCCACTGACTACCAGCAGCCTTCGGCTGCCTCGCTGGCTCCGCCAGCTCGAGTTCTTCGCTTTTGGCCGGGACCCTCGCGCTCTCGCGCTCGGTCCCCCACGCCCTCTTCTCGCCGCTTGCCCCCGTAAATTCGATCATAGTATGAGAATCCGAGCGGAAACGCCCGAGATTGCTCATCCGTGGCCGCCGGACGTTTCAGGACTATCTGGTGAGCACAACGAGGTACGTTTCACCTTTTTACGCCAGCTCATTGCCGAAGTCATCACTAAAAACCAAGCCAGAATCCCCAAGACGAGGAAGGAGCACTTCGAGAACGCAAGAAACTTCTTTTCCACAGTCACAACGCCTCCAGTTCTTAGAGCTATCACTTCTGCATCAGGCCCGACGATCACCGTTCGCTTTTGGAGAGACGTGATTTTCGACGCGGCACATCACCTCAAACGCTCCTTCGATGACACTCCCATCGCAAACGCCAGAAACAACCTCGATCTCGCATGCAAGCTCATCTGCGACTTCTTCAGCGAGATCTTCGTTAACAACGTCGAGATCCTCGATGACTTTGACCTCGATCTCGTCGAGTTCGTAGACGAAATAGAGACAACAGAGAATATCCAGCCGAGCCCGGCCCCCTCACCCAGCATCTCACCGTCGAACCCCTCGGCCCCTCGGTGGTGTGCACCGAACGCCCGGTCAGTAAGGGCTTATATTGGGTGTGGGTAGAGGTTGGATCTGACCCAGGAGTAATCAGTTGATGAATCGATTTGCACACATGTTTGGAAGAAATGGCCAAGGGCAAACCGGCCACCGCCGCCGAGGTGCAGAAAATGACTACGGGAGAGCATATTGATGCTGCACTGAACTTCTGATCCCTCGTTTATCATTTCAACGGGGTGTGCGGGAGATTGCACAGGACTGTGGGTGTCTTGATATTCGCTTTCAGAGCGCTGCGATCACTGCGCTTCAGGATGTGGCCGAGTCGTTCTTAACGAACCTTTTCAGCAACATGCAGCTGGCGGCATGCCACGGCAGCCGTGTCACCACTACGGTTGAGGACCTGAGACTGGTTCTGCGCCTCCAGGCGTGTTATAACCAGATTCGGCAGAGTCGCGGAGCGACTCGAGGATCGGAATTGATCTGGAGGAGGAGTCGGTTGGAGTCACTCAGGCAAGAACGACCGGTGATCTCCAACCAGAGAAACTATTATTCCATGACTGGAGTGAATCCCAAAACTCTACTCACAGCCTTATCCGTTCTCATCGGGCAGGAAGGGGAAGACCTCGATGCCGACGACTTCGTGCTTGCGCTAGGTGGAGAGGCCGAGGAGGAGCCTACCGTCGCGGTACGGAAGGCCGCCTACGAGACCCCGGTATAGCAGGTGCTGCTGCGCAACGCGCAGAGCTGGTAGCTCATAGACATGCTGTCGCTCATCCTCTCGCGCAAGAAGGATGCGAACGCGATGCGCGCATTGGTCGAGATAATGCGCCACTTCCTCGGAGGGGAGGTCCGGTTCCCCGGGGCAGACTGGCCAGACGGGTCGCCCCGGGTGCACCGATTTTTTCGGAATGACCTGTAAGAAAAAATCGAAACTTGGGGTGCCATGGAGTTTGGTGAAAATGGTCAAAACTTGGAAGAACTGAAGATTGTGAGCTACTTGCGAATAAAAAATGAATGTTTGCCCATACCGCTCGGTCTGTAACACAGCTTGTTCCTTTTGAAGAGGTTAACATTCTTGCTGATCCTGTTGATCGGATTTTTGGTCAGATTTTCAATGGGATTATAACGCAGCGTGATCTGGTTGAGCTTGGGATCAGTGTGGCCGACGCTCAACGATTCATCGGCAACACCTTCCGAAGAAGAACGGTGACATCCGTCCTGTCGCCATCGGCGACACCTTGCGTCGCTTTGCAGGCAAGCTGCTGGCGAAGGTCGTGAGCGCCCGGCTTCGGGCAGACTGGTGCCTTCCGGACCAATTCGGCATCGGGGAGGCCTGCGGGCTTGAAACCCTCGTCAACGCGGTCCGTGACTGCCGAGGCAAGGGTGGTGTCACCGCAGCCATGGATCTCTCGAACGCCTACGGGACCATGTCCCGTTAGTTCATCGCCAGGGTGGTTGACGCGTATTGCCCGGCCATCGCAGGCTACGTGCGGACCATGCATCAGTCTGGGTCGCTCTTCGCGACAACTGGTGCGGTCATTCCATCTGTGGAGGGGATCCACCAGGGCCTGCGTCGCGCCTGGATGGGCGTTGTCGAGTTTGTGGTACGTCCCACCACCCGGACCGGACACGAGCGATTGCTGACCGGGCGGATGACAAGGGTGTCGCACGCCGAGGTATCACTGTACCTGAGAAGGTATCAGCTCGTCCGACGCATCTGCGGCGAGGCGATGGTGTCGGAAGCCGGGCCCACCGACTCCTCACGGAGGCAATCGTCGACGACGAACCGCGCGCTAAGGTGGACGATATCCACGAGGCGGCGTTGGTCCAAGCCGCATTTACAATGAACGCAGTAAAGTAACTACCGCTTACCCAGGCTATTTCGAAGGAATACGTCGAGAACTTGACGAATTTCCTCGAGGCACACTCGGAGGATAGAGACGAAGCCCTCAGACCGCTGGGGAAGTCTCTTAGAGGCTTGCGGGAGGCCCTGGATGGCCTCCCGTTCGACCCAGCGGCCGAGAGCGAGGAAGATGTCAACGAGGATGACGAAAGCTCTGACGACGACCTTTCCGACGCTTCCGCCGGTCCCACTGCCTCCACTGGCGCCCCCGCCGCCAATGCCCCAAGTGGCTCAACCGGCAACAGAAGGAGCGGCTTGGCGTTTCTCAGCTCTCCCGTGTACAGGTGCCGGAGGTCACGAGAGCGCTCGTTCACCAGTCCGTTGTGGCCCCTGAAGGCACAAACTTCCGCTCAATGGTTTTTGGCTGGCGACTGCGAGGACACCGTAGCTGCCCACACGGCAGCATACAAGCGGTGCTCGGTCCGGGCGATGGCCCGCATCGACCTGGCGGTCATGATTACCCCCAAGAGCCAGCGAGAGGCCATTCTGGAGAGTGTCTCTCTCTGGTCCGCCCAGATGGTGTTCCACCGCGCCGAGCTGCTGGAGGAGAAACCAGAGCGTTACTGGACCAGGATGGCGACTCTACTCCACGTTGGGGCCAACGTCCATGGCGAACGCTGTCACACCCAAGTACTTCCTTCAGTAAATACATGTGATCTTTGAGATGCCTGGAATCCATAGACACGCTTGTCGAGTGATCGACTCGATCTCGTGATTTTTGGAGGTCTGTACTTCACCAAGAGAGTCTCCGAAGAACTCATTGCCACTGTGAGTCCGCTCTTCCCAGTGATCCAGAGGCCCTCAAACCGAGACTTCAAGCAGAGATTACACCAAGTACTAAGCTCAATCCAGCTGATCAGGAACCTACCGCCGCATCCCGTCCAATTCCTGATGCACCGAATGGACTCGCGAATCCGTATAGACACAGAGGGCCGTGACCATACGCTATCCCTAGGCCGCCGCAGGGCTCTACTAGAGCAACTACGGGCGGCTGGATGCCCAAGGCTCTCCACCATTGATGAGATCGACGACAGACCCGTTGCGTCAGCCCACCAGACATCAGGAACGCAGATCGAGAGGGAGGAGATGATGATCGCGGAGCTGCTATCCCCGAGCATTTCACCTCCCGGCTCAGGACCACCCACCCCCGCCCAGTTACAGGAGACAGACATAGTGCCTAGACCCAACGACAGCGAGGGGGTAGTCTGGGGGATAGACGTCTCAACGGTCCGATAAACAACATCATCCGCGTGCTTCATACGCCTACTAGACTGTAAATTCGCTTCTATTTGCACTCCTTCTTTGCTCTTCATCAATCGGGGACTTCCACTTCGATTCTCCCCCACCGTCCCACCGTAAATTCGATCATAGTATGAGAAGCCGGGCAGGAACGCCCGATGAGCCTCCTCCGTGGCCACCAGATGTCCCAGGACTCTCCGGAGAGGCGAACGCTGTACGTTTTTCCCTTCTTAGACAGATTATCGCCGCAGTAGTCTCGAAACACGAACATCGAGTACCAAAGACCAAGAAGCGCTTCATTGACAACTGCATGTCCTTCTATTACACAGTAACAAACCTCAACACGCTCAGATCCATCACCTGCGTCTCTGGCCCTACAATCACCGTTCGTTTCTGGTGCGAGCTCATCGCAGAGTTCGCCCTACTGCTCCACCGCAGTTATGCCACCTCGGACATCACCAAGCACGCCAAGAACCTTGACGCTGCTTGCCCCATGATTCATGCCGTCTTCGTACAGCTATTCGTCGACCGCGTGGACATCATCGACGCCTTTGACCCCGACACTCTGGACTTTGAGACTGATGAGACGGCCATCGCCACGCAGCTGCCTACAGCCCCAACACCGCCCAGCCCCGAGTCCGCGCCACCAGCCCCAGCCCAACCGAGCATTGCTACCCCCGTGCCGCACCTTGCGATCCTCCACCACACACCGGCCGACCGCCCCGCCCCTACCTGCGGCCCCCTCAACGCGAAGGAGGCCCTGGCGGTGGGGGAAAAGAAGCCCTCCAAATCTGCACAGGTGCGCTTTGCCGACGAGTTCATCACCCTCCTTGGCGACTACAACGCTGCCGAGGGAGAGGACCGCGGCGGGAAACTGCAGCGAGTGCTCCAGTACCCCCTAACGCTGCACATACCGCCCGCCACCAAGACGTCCACGCCGGCCGCTGTGGCGGCGTCCAAGCTGGCCCTCACCATGTGCCAGCGTGGATTCTACGCTAAGGCCCTCCAGTGCCTAACTGCCATGCGCGTGGCGCTTGCCGACGACGAAATCGACACCGCTTTCACCCGCCTCCTCCCAGTGCCCGCCACCCCGCTCCATCCTCTGACCGACATCGGCGTGTCGCCGACGACACCTCTGCGCCACATTGAGGTGTCCGCCAGCACCGTCAGCACAGTCATCCACCGCACCCGTTTCGACTCAGCCCCCGGGCCCTCCGGCCTCTCCTTCCTGCACCTCAAGACGATGCTGCGCGCCCGCGGCAAGCTCTCTAGGTCCCTGGTCCCCCTAATCCAAGATATCGTCAACGGCGAGCCTTGGACGGCCGCCCTCGCCCACGCCATACTTGTCCCCGTGCCCAAGAATTCCGCAACAGACATCCGCCCCATCGCGATTGGCGAGTCCCTCCGCCGCATCGCTGGCCGCATACTTGCCAAGGCCGTCCGCGACCGCCTGGTGAAGGACAAGATTTTCGTTGACCAATATGGCCTCGGTGAGAAATGTGGCGCCGAGCTCATGATCGCCAAAATGCGCGCCCTCCGCGCCAAAGGACAAACAATCGCTGCCTTTGACCTCACCAACGCATACGGCACGGTTTCGCGCCCCTATCTCCTCAGAGTTGTTGAAGAATATGCCCCTGTTGCCTCTGGCTATCTCCACACCATGTACGAGAATGGTAACCTACACGCCACCACTGGAAGCACCTTCTCCTCCGACGAAGGCATCCAACAAGGCTGTCCCGTCTCTCCACTCGCCTTCTCACTGGCCATGATGCCGATCCTGGCCCAACTACGCCGTAAGTTCCCTCCCATCACCTGGCTCTAGCCATTTGAATGGCGTTCCCTTCTTCGTGAGCTCGTTGAGGGGAGCCGTAATGGCTGAATAGTTCGGAATGAACCGTCTGTAGTAGTTGAAAAGTCCCAGAGCTGAACGGACCTCAGTGGAGGATGAGGGACTCTTCATGTTGCGGATTGCGTCGATCCTAGCTGGATCGATGGAAATACCGTCCGGTGAGACGATGTTCCCGAGGAATAGCACCTCTCGCATGCCGAAACGGCACTTGTCGAGGCCGCATTTCAGGCCGTGGTCCTCGAGCCTTGCGAGAACAGCGTCGAGGTTGCGCTCCATCTCCTCGCTTGTCTCGCCAAAGACTAAAATGTCGTCTACGTACAGCAGGCAGGCGTTGAAGACGAGGCCATCCAGGACTCTGAGCATGGCGGATTGGAAATGGGACGGAGCGTTCTTGAGCCCGAACGGCACCCGTTTCCACTGATACAGCCCGCGATGCGTGATGAAGGCGCTAAGGTGGCGGTGCTCCGCTAGAAGCTCCACCTGGTGGTAGCCACTCTTCAGATCAAGTGAGCAGAAGTACTGCTTCCCCTTCAGCGTGCTGAGGAGCTCGTTGCACGAGGCTATCGGGGTCGCGTGGGTAGTAGTTGCCTCGTTCAGAGGCTTGTAGTCGACTACCATCCTCAGCTTCTCGCCCTGTGGGACGAAGAAGATGCCGGCTGCCCACTCGCTGACGGATGGCTCGATGATGTCGAGCTGCTGGAGGCGGGCTAGCTCTGCGTCGGCTGCCTCGATGCGGACATCCAGTAGGGTCTGCGACGAACCGGTGTAGCGTCGGGGACGGTGTCGATTCGCATAGGGGTCACGCCGGATGGCTGCGTGTCGAGCGGTTGGAAGACAGCGATATGGCGGACCAGGATGTCCCGCAGTCTGGGAGAGAAGTTTTCGCTCTTGGAGATGAACTTCTCGATCTCCGATGGCTGGGACCAGGGGTTCTGAGCCCAGATCAAGGATGGGTCCGTGGCTTCCACTGGGTCATCAGCGTCGACGTGAGCGTTGATAACCAGCTCGGGGCGGTTGCCTAGCAGTCCGAGGCGGTCGCTCACATCGTCTGAGATGATGACGTCGCCGGAGAGTCGCTCCATCACGTGGAACGTTTCTTGCACCTCCAGTGCCTCGTGGCACTGGCCGGGCTTGCTGACACGGATGATCAGCGCCACAGCCTTTAGGGCACGGTCGCGAGTGGTGTTGGAAGACTCGATTACAACGTCGGAGTCGCTCTCCTCGACCGCTTTGTCCCCCAGCAGGGTCTTGAGGTAGGCCTCGCTGATGAGGCTGACCTCCGCCCCCGAGTCGGCGAGAGCCTCGACTGAGGCAGCGGCGGATGAAACTGTCGAACGAAGTTCCACCGTTCTAACTCTGTTCCTGGGCTTGAGGGGGTCGGGAATGATCTCGCCCTCATGGTGAGCCTTCACGGCGTTCATCCTCGCAGGTTTCTTATCGGAGGAGGCCTCGCCCCGGGCCTTACAGTCCTTCGATAGATGGTTACATACTGTTAAAAACGGGGTTTCGATGCCTGAGGAAATCATGAGGAAGTGAAAATGGCGATATCCGAAAGTAGAACCCCTGAAGCCGATTTAAATACTACAGCAGGCGCTTTATAGATGAATAACGCATATCTTACATCTTTGTTGAGCATTACTTTGCTCATCGGTGAGTAAATAGGGAAACGCATTTATGTAGTTGGAGAAAAGTGGTCGTCATGACAAGCTGGTCTGTAATCAAGCTCAGTACTACAGTTTATACATCCTCTCTTGGTTTCAGCTCTCAGCGATGTCTCAGTCGCTGGGTTCTTTTGATTGAATCACACGATCTCGGGATTGGTGAAGTGCCCCAACTAACCAACCATACTGGGGTGCTATATGACCTTCATACAGCACCCGGATATGCTCGGCTAGATGGGGCACTTCATCAATCTTGAGATATAAAAGATGTGGTACCATATCTCGTCGATGACAACATTGCAGAACATTTCACCAACAGTAGATGTGTATCATAGCCTATAAGGGCTAATGGTATGCTTCATCTTTATCGACGCCGTCGAAGGTGCCCAAAGACGTTGTGAAAGGGAAGCTTTCTCAAATCCTCTTCTGTGTGAAACTGAACTCCTCAGGGGATGCAGATTGCAAAACCCTTTACCATTTTCCTCTAGCTGCTCTCGTTGGCGAGTTAGCCTTTTCTTACACCTTCACTTTCGCGATCTAGGTCAATATTGAGCGTGAAATTCAGATTCAATTTTTTGTGCAAGCTCAGAGCTCGACAACGAGACTAGCTATCAGCAGTCTAACTTCAGGAGGTGTTATAGATCCTTCTTACATGACTATCTGCCGCTTTTTAGCTCCCAGATGTCGCAATCGCAGTAATCGCGTTTCGTAAAAATCCCGCGAAATGTGAAAATGTGAAATTTCACAGTTCATAATCGCTTCATCCCACCCAGCTACTTGGCTTTTAACAGCACATCATTGGACACCATATAGACTAACGCATATCAGCTATGTCCCTATTCCTACGAATGACCGCTTGATTGCGCGGAAATTCACGATCTCGTCTGTTTAGGTCTTTCGTCGCCCTGAAGCCTGTATACACCATGAGCCCAGACATGCCTTATGCTACATCAAGCACGCCCGTTGCGCTTCTATTCAAAGATACCACGACATAACCTAGCTTCTGCCTCCCTGTCGTGTACGAGCCTGCGCAACTTTGACCATTCTTCCGCCAAGCCTTGGGAGACACCTCCTCATTCCAACCGCCATATCTCCCGCGGTATTCCACGAACAACCGTTCTGACAGCTACAACGTGTACCACTACTTACACGCCTGAGGACTTCGCAATTCCGCGAGAAGACGCCGACGGCGTTGAACTCACGAAGCGTCAGCGTCGAAAACTCAAGAAGGCGCGGGACAAGAAGTGGGTCGATGCCTTGCTGGGAGCACTTCGCCCTACAGATGAGACTACCGTTCGCGCAGCTTTTAAGTCCCTGAAGGCAACTAGCGTTCAACCCCGGGACATCGCCGCGTACATCACCGAGTTTCAGCGTGTGCACGCCATCATGGGCGACACAACCACTAAGACTCTGAACCTTCGAGAGCTCTTCATCCAAGGCATCCCGGCCCCCAGCCTCCGCTTCGAGGTCAAGGACAGGACCAAGGAGGACACCCCTCTGGCCGAGGTTCTCTCACTGGCGAACAAGGTCAGCAGGGATATGGTGCAAGACCTAGAGCGAGTCAAGACTTTCTTGCCCGACCTAGGGTACAAGCTGGTCAAGACGACGGACGAAGCCAGGACTCGCAAGGCCCCGCCGGTGGACCGCGCGGCCAAGCGTGACAACAGGACACATGAGCACGCGCCCAAGGACATCAAGTGCTTTAACTGTGGCGGCGGGCACCGGATGAGCGAGTGCCCTAAGCCCATTAGGCATTGCAAGAACTGTGGCATGTTCGGTCACACCGCAAACGAGTGCAGGAAGCCGAGTAAATCGGCCACGTACATGTCACTGATTACGGATGGCGCCCACGGGCGACCTGAGGTGACGGCCCAGGTCGATAGCTACAGTCTGACTGCGCTGCTCGATTCTGGAGCAACCGTCAATTTCATCGATGAAGCGAAGACCTCACGACTGGGGGCGACGGTCGACCTGTCGGTAGGCTTGAACGTTCGTCTGGGCGACGATAGGATTGTCCAAACTCTCGGCCGAGTGCAGCTGACTGTCACGGTTCCCGGAGTCTTGAGCAAGGTCCAGGCCTCGCTCGAGTTCCACGTGCTGCCACATTTGCCTCGACCGTTGGTCATCGGTTTCCCGACCATGGCTGAGCTTGGATACCTGCGCCTCCCGACCGTGGACGCTGACGATACCGACGCGGTCGTCATGGTGGACGACGATGAGGAGTGGGAATGGCTCACTCATATGGGGATCGTCGACGCTGACATAGGGACTATAGAGATTGAGCTGAAAGATCGCGATTGGATCAACAATCAGCAGCCAAGGCGGAGGTCCGCAGCGGCAGAGGACGGCCTGCGAGAAGAGGTCAGGCGACTACTAGAAGAAGGAGTCATCGAAGAGAGCGACTCACCCCACAACAACCCAGTGGTGATGGCACACAAGCGGGGTGGAGAGTGGAGGCTGTGCATAGACTTCCGCAAATTGAATGAGAATACGGTGCCGATCAAGCACACAATGCCTAGAATTAGTGACCTGATCGGCAGCCTCGAGGGCTGCTCGTGGTTCGCGACTCTCGACATGAGGTGGGCCTTCCATCAGGTGGACCTGGACCCGGCAGCACGCGAGCTGACTGCACTTACGGCAGGAGGCAAGCGCTACCAGTACGCAAGAATGCCTTTCGGGTTAACGAACGCGGCTGCGGTGATGCAGCGCAACCTTGAGCGACTGCTGGGCGGCCTGGTTAACACAGCATGCCTGGTATATATAGACGACGTGGTCGTCTTCGGCAAAACCGAACAGCAGTACCGTGAGAACCTTAGACTGGTGCGCGAGAAGCTCGACAGCGCTCGCGTAGTACTCAACGAGAAGAAGTGCGCGTACGACTTACGCGAGATTGATTACCTGGGCTGGCTAGTCTCCGGAGAAGGAAAGCGCATCAGCCCAGACCGCCTAGCGCCCGTCCGGAACCTTCGTGCCCCACGGGGGAAGGAGGACATCCCGACCCTGACCGGGTTGACGAACTACTTCCGTGACATGATCCCGCGCTACGCGGAGATGATGGAGCCTATACTTGCCCTCACACGGAAAGACGTTGAGTTTAACTGGACACGCGAGTGCGACGAGGCTCTGACGCACGACGCAGGTGAAGCAGCGACTCACCAGCGACGAGTGCTACTTGGCACACCTTGATCCCGACAAGACGATTCATCTCTTCACCGACGCATCCAACGTCGGAGTAGGAGGTGTCATGGGCCAGTACGACCAGCAAGGCCGTTTCAGACCCGCTTATTTCTTCAGCAAGACGCTGACCGCGGTAGAGAGACGTTGGTCGACATATGAACAAGAGGCCTACGGCATCATATACTGCGTGAAGAAGGCTGGAGGACTGTTAGCCGGCGAGCATTTTATCATACATACAGATCACAGGAACCTGTGCTACATCGCTGATGCGGTGAACCCCAAGGTGCTCAGGTGGCGACTCATGCTCGAAGAACACCGCTTCACAGTGGTCCACGTTCCTGGAGCAAGCAACGGAGTCGCCGACGCCCTGTCCAGGCTGGTCCCCACCGAGAGCCTGACCGTCCTCGACCATTCAGTGGATGAGTTCGGTCGCCAGTTCAACATGGTCCACGGCGGGACCAACGGCCACCGGGGAATATATGAGACGACGAAGGCCCTCAGAGAACTGGAGTTTGACACTCACCGGACAGCGGGTCACACCCCGTTCGAAGTGGTACAGTTGGACACGATCGGACCACTGCCGTTGGTGGATGGGATGCGTCATATCATTGTCGTAGTTGACACGTTTAGCAAACTGGTCAACTTGTTTCCCTCACCGTCCACTGACGCTGCGAGCGCAGCTAGCGCGATACTGGACTGGGCCAGCAGATACGGTCGCCCAAGAATGATTCAGACCGACAACGCGACACAGTTCAGAAACGCAGTCATCGCAGAACTGACGAGTCAGCTGAGCATTGGCCAGAGGTTCTCGACACCATATCATCCTGCTGGAAACGGAATAGTCGAGAGAGTTAACGGTGAGATTATGAGGCACATCCGAGCGCTGATGGCCGACTGCGGACCGAACACGACATGGCTGAGTACCGTGCGGGACGTACAGTACATCGTCAATTCAGCGGCGTTTTCGCGGTCAGGACTAACCCCGTTCGACGTTCTATTCCCACGGAGCGACAGGGCGGATGAACCTACCCCTGGCGGCCTCATCTCGTTCAGGAGAGCCGTGCAGGTGAGCAGAGCAATACAAGAAGAGGCGCTCGCCCGCACGGAGGGGAAGGGAGACATCGAGGACGACCTCGAGCCGGGTAGCTACGTGCTCCTGGAACGGGTGGAGCGGGTCGCTAAGCTTCAGGACAAGCTTCGCGGGCCCATGCTGCTTGTAGAGCGCGCCGAGCACCCCAACACGTACGTGGTACGAGATGTGAACGCCCAGAAGGAAATGGTCGTGCACGCAGAACGCCTCAGAAAGTTCGTGACGACTGCCCCTCTGGCCGAGATCGAGGCCATGGCCGCCAGCGAGGGTGAGTACTACGAGGTCGCAGCAATCGTTGACCACAAGATTGAAAAGCACAAGCGCAGTCGCAGACTGATGGTGCGGATTCATTGGAAAGGGTACGAGGAGGAGGAAGACACATGGCAACCTTTCGACAAGGAGATTGATGAGCTCGAAGCGGTCGACAGATATCAGGAGCTGAAGCGAGTGAAGCCCGTGTTCGATCAATTTAGATAGCGACTGTGAAGTGTAGCTGCGCTACAGGGGGGAAGTGTGGTCTGAGCTCAAAGTCAAGTGCAGTTTATGTAAACGTTCATTGCCAACACCTGTAGAGCATCCCGAGGGAGCAACTGGGCTCACCATAGCTCAGTGGCGCCCAATTACTGACCATGGGAGGGAAGTGTCGTGGATCTTTAGATCCATGCAATATCTTCGTATATTTATTCCTGATCTGATTTCGATTTGGTCTTGATTTGTCTTTTGTTTTTAAACACTTCGCATTGTTCGTTGGTGCTTGACCCCCGCGCGCCCACTACAGGTGGTATGATTTTGAACCTCATCGACGGAAAGGAGCATATAGTCGAGTATTGCTCCCATACGTTTACCAACGCCGAGAAGCGCTGGGCCAGGCGCCGAGAAGGAGGCGTTTGGAGTGTTCTTTGCGGTCGTCGGCAAGTTCTCTCATCACTTGCTGGGTCATCCGTTTACGATACAGACGGATCACCGAAACCTGGTGTACATGAGAAAGAGTCTCACCCAGAAGGTCATGCGTTGGGCCTTACGGATGCAGGAGTACTCTTACACCATTGAACACATCCCGGGCAAGGAAAACGTCGTCGCCGATGCCCTCTCCCGTTGCCTCTTTGCACGTGCTAACCTCAAGGCGATCACCCAACTTTGCTTTGACCTGACCTTTCCCATTCCGAATACGTCGAGCTCCTAAGCCACCGCATACAGGTCATTATGGACGTAGTCGCCGCCAACCAGAAGAAACTCAACCTCAAGAAGGACCGCAACGCTCAGCCCAACCGTAACAGCTACACAGTCGGTGATCTCGCTCTCCTAATTCCTCCTCGGAAGCGCAACAAGCTCTCCCCGATCTATCTAGGTCCCTTCACAGTCAAGGCTCTCCTTCCCAACGACACGCTCCAACTGGAGTCCATAGTGGATAGCCACACGCTCAACGCCCACGCTTCGAGAGTCCGCCCCTTCAGAGGCACTCACGACAAAGACACCATCCAGAAGATAGCCGCGCTGGACCTCTCCGAGTACATCGTCGAGAAGGTCGTCAAGCACAAGGTCGAGGACGACATCTTACTCTTCCGCCTCCGCTGGCTCGGCTACGATACCGACTCCGACATCTGGCAGCCATACGACGAAGACGTCATCGGCAACGAACGAGTCGAGGAGTACATAGACGCTCACGATCTTCGCCCTCAAGTTGGGGGAGGATGTGGCGTCCGTGTGACCGCCACCGAATCTCGGATATAATCTTTAGAATTGACCGCAGTTTATGTAAACCTGAACATCCAAATCTTTCCTCATACCCCATGGGAACACCACACACTCGTAGGATGGACGAAGCCCTCAGACCGCTGGGGAAGTCTCTTAGAGGCTTGCGGGAGGCCCTGGATGGCCTCCCGTTCGACCCAGCGGCCGAGAGCGAGGAAGATGTCAACGAGGATGACGAAAGCTCTGACGACGACCTTTCCGACGCTTCCGCCGGTCCCACTGCCTCCACTGGCGCCCCCGCCGCCAATGCCCCAAGTGGCTCAACCGGCAACAGAAGGAGCGGCTTGGCGTTTCTCAGCTCTCCTGGTGTTGAGGCATGGCTCCTGCCATCTCCGTCGCTGCGTGAGGAGCGGGCCAATTTAATCTTCTGGTCCCCGCCCGCCCAAGAAGGCGTACATCCGCACCGCCATTGCCGGACCCTTCATCCTGGACATGGTCCGCACCATCCACTCCTACAACCACAGAGCACAATTGCTGTCAATCAGGTATGAATGATGTGAGGACGCACTTTAAACAAAATCAAATCATCAGACTCACAGGTTGACCAGCAGTATACTTGCGCTACACGTTCCACATATAATTACCCAGTACGTTCACAGCACGCTCGTAAAAGTCGGCTTCATCGTCTGAAGCGCCTTAACGACGCGGCCCTCGAACCTCGACCGGTCCAGCGGCTGGACTGGCCGCAGCTCAGCCATGCGGTGGGCCGTCAGTGGCCTGGGGGCGGACCCGGTGGACGTGCTCCTGGGGCGACCCTGTCGTCTCTTGTTGAGCCGCTCCGCCCTCTTCTTGAGCTGCGGTGAGACAGAAACCCCGGTGAATGGACCCAGGACATACTCTCTCACGAGGTCTACTGGCCTCATTGAGGTCCAATCCGCCATACTCTCCTGAGAGGGTGGGAGAGGTCCATTGACCGTGTTCTGGTCCCCATACACAGCTGTGGTCGCCTCACTAGACGGCCCCTTGACATCTTCCGGGTCCATACGGTCCAGGTCGTCCCACAGCATCTGCTCTACCCGACACGCCTCCCGGGCATGTTGCATAGTGTGGGCATCAGCAATAAGCTGCTCAATCTCTACTGGCGTCAGCATCTCCAGACTGCGCTGGAACTTCGAGGGGATCCGCCTGGTTCCGTAACACTTGTGGAAGTCCCGCCGTGACGACTCAAGTTTCGACTCCTCCAAGTCGACCGGCAGAGGCGCTGTGGACCCAAGACTCGCCATAGAAGAGGTCCGGGAGAATGAGGGGGTCATGAGGTCGTCGACAACGGGGTCCATGCTGTGGCGGTGCTTCAGGCGCGCCTCGTTGGCAGCGTGGGCAGCGCGATAGCTCTTGTACCGCGGCGGTTCGGCGTGGCGGTGGTCCTTTTGAGAGTATGTGGCCCGTAAACTCTTGTATTCGACTGGTTCTGCTTGCATGCGCTGCTCAATGCTGTGTGTTTTGGTGTTCTGATGCGCATCTCGCGGATCGGAGACGTTTCGCAATATTGCGTTGCTAGCACGGTTTCTAAGTGGAGTAGCAGTGACTCCTGCATCTAATGACTCTTTTGCATATCCCATTCCGATGCTTCAAGCGTCGTCGAAATTCACCAAAATTCTGAAGAAGATTGACCACATCAACTTGATTCTCGGCACCTTGCTGCTCCTAGACTCTATCCGCATGTTTACTTAAATCCTCCGGCTCCTGATGGTGACGCTTCTTGTCTTCAGTCGCTTGTTGGTGGACTTGCCCTTCTTGGATCGTGTTTCGATCAACCCCTTCGCCTCGATGCCCTTGAACACCCGGGAAACAAGGGGAACCGCGTCCGTCTTGGTGTGCAGGAGGGTACCACTAACCTCTTCAGGCAGGGCCACCCCGCTCTCGACGTCCTCATAAACTTCCTTGCCGAGTCGGGTCACAGTGGGCAGGCCGGCACGCATCTCATTGAGCTGCACACGACGGTCAGCACGTTCAGCCTTCTCAATGGCAGCAAGCTTGACCTGCTTTCCGGCTTCCAGGATAGCTCTGGCGGCGTCCTTCTCCGACACCTGGATGCTCATCATCATGGCCTTTTCCTTGGCCTCCTTCTCACGGCGCCGCTCCCGCTTGGTCTTCTTCTGGTGCTCGATGTGCACCGGCGCCTCCTCGGCCTCCGATTCGTTCTCAGAGTCTGGCGGGGCATCTCTCAGCTGGTCCACGAACCCAGCGGACGACTGGCCCTGGTTCCGGGGTGCCAGGAAGGCGGCCTCCTCGAAGGCTTGCTTCTTCATCGCCTCGATGCGGGCCTTGGCCTCCTCGTCCTCGTAGAGGGCTGCGTGGGTCTCGGGGTCGGGGTTCACCGCCAAACCGCCAAGGGGGACCATAGGATCGACGATATTCAGATCCTTGGGCCCCTCCACACCTTCGTCGTCTCCCCAGAGGTCGTAGACGTTGGAGGCGGTCTTGGCGGCAGGTTTCTTGGTGACGGAACGGCGTTTCATGCGCGCCTCGGCGCGTTCAACCTTCTTGCGGAAGATTTTGTCGTCATTGAGCGTGATTCTGGGGCGCTTTTTCTCTTCTTCCTCAGATTCGGACCTGAATAAGCGAATTGGAGGGAAAACAAACTCAAAACCAACTTGCGTCGGCTTAGCGTGCTCCAGCTGCTTCATGTACATAGCAGCACGCGTTGCCTCGGTGATATCACCAAGCTTGTTACCCCAGGCATTGCTGCGCTTCTTGCGGCGAACCATCTCTCTCTCATCCAATCGCATATACATTGCCACATGTATCTCTCCAACGAACATAAACAAATATAAACTGCATGACGACAGAATTTGGGCCGCAAAGCCTCCAACAGCTCCAAAACCTGGCCAATGCTCTCCAACGCATAGAGGCGATCCCAAATATGTCCGAATTTCCCGGGAAACTCAACCCTAACCCCAAAGGCTTTACGCGAGTACCTTCTCGACAGGGACGTATCTGACAAGACACCACAGGCGCTGAGAGATTGCTTTACACCACGTGTGCTCCTCAAGCTGCAGGATACTCACGCGATCCAGCTCAGAGACAGAAGGCCGCCTCAAAACCTTCGACGAGATCCTACCCGATATCCGCGCCAAAGTGCTCATCAGGTGCCTGCCACACAGCGGGAAGTTCGCTGCGGTCGGCTTCCGAAATGCCATCAGATCCCTGCCACCCCCCGCACCGCCGCATCCCGGCAGAGGAGACAGGTTGAGAAGGCAGTGGACTCTTTCATGCTTGGACAGGTCGGAAAATCACGGAAGCTTCTGGCACCACGCCATGAGTCGGCATGGTCGGAGGACCAAATAGTGGCGGAGGTCCACAGGCTCTTCCCGGCAGACCGTGCTGATGAGATCGTTCCCCTCCCACGCACAACGGTGGCCCGAGCGGAGTCCCTGAAATGGGCCAGCCCACCGCCCACCGCCGAGGGACCTGCCGACCCGAGAATGCGAGGAGATCATGACCGGCCTGGACGGCACCAAAGCGGCGGGACTGTCAGGATGGTCGAACAAACACATCTTACAGCTCCTGGGCCGGCATCTCGCCACCGACACGACACGGAGGAACGCCCGACGTCTGAGGCCAGCCGACTCCAACAAATCGGTAGTCAGCGCGATGACCGAAATTGTCTCCCGCATCGTGAGGGGTGAGTCGTCCTGCAGACCGTTGACGCAGGCATACCTCTCGATGCTGCCAAAGCCGAACGGTAGCCTGAGGCCAATAGGGGTGAACGAACCGTTCTACGTGATCGCAGGCAAATACCTCGCTAAGCTTGCTCTCGGGCACCTGAAGCCAGACGACAGCGGGGACGACCCGGCCGGGGCACTGCCAGACTGGCTGCCGGAACAATATGGCCTGGGCGGCCGGAGCGACGTGGAGAAACTGATCTCGCCCACCCGGACGTACACGACGCAGGCCACCCATTCGTACATGCGTGGGAATACCTCGGGGTGACCATCGGCCCGACCACGAGCCGCGTTACAGCGGTGCAGGTTACGGCTGAGAAGGTTATTGACGAGCTCAGCCGGCTGTGTGGAATTATCGAGCAGTCGACGGGGCACGCGAAGAACCAGGTGTCCTGGATGTGTCTGCACATCATCCGCAAATGCATCAGCGCGGACCTGAATTTCATGTTCAGGACGAACGCACCGAATGTAGCCATCGCTGAGAGGTTAGAAGCCAGCCTCATCGAGGTGGCGAGGGTCATAGCGAACTCCCCAGCCGGCTGGGAGAGCGCGAGGTTAGATGCACTGTGGCAGAAGCCGAGTGACAACGGCTGGGGCTTCAGGCACCCACTCGACCACTGGGTGGCAGCATACCTTGGCGCCAGGAGTGATCTCATACGCATGTGCGGCCCTGGATACACCCCTGTCTGCGACACAGTCCCGCCCATCCCCCACATGGCAGGCTCGGACCCGGAACTCATGATGCCTAAGGCGGACCGGCCGCAGTGCGTTTTCTCCGAGCACATATACGTCGAGGATCCCGTACGGCGAACTGCTGGCGGCCTGCCTCAACACGGCGGTAGACGACCAGTACGCGACAGCACGACCAGTGATAGCAGCCTATAGGGCGGTCCTCGGGGTTGGCATGATCTCGGGGCTCCCCAGCCCAGTGGCACGGCGCCTCCAGGACGGGAACACGGCACTCTTCTGCCCCTTCTGCGGCAAAGGTGTAACCAGAGGCACGTGGGAAGACCATGCCATGCTCTGTAGCGCGAAGCGCTGGTTCCCTCAGCGGAAGAGGAACCTTTTGCACCGCCACGACTTGGTGAAACACGGAATCGTACGGCTGCTTAGCACGACCTCGACAGAGGTCCTCCATGAGGAACCCCTTGATGATGGGCTCCTAAAGGACGAGAAGTACCGAGCGAAGGTTGCATACGACGAAATGGAACGCCTGCAGAAAGCAAACAGGCCTATCCCGCAAGCAATCGCTGATCAGGCAAGTAAGATCACGCAGGCACGCGCAGATATCCTGATTAATGAGCCTCTGCTCCGGAACGGCCGTCCTCTAGTGATTGAGGTCACAGTCGGCAAGTCTGACTCGGACTCATTCATCCAGGAGAAGAAGGACCAGTACGCCGACTACAATGTTGACGTCATCGTCGTCGCACTCACTCCAACCGGCAGCCACATCGAGTCAGCCGCCAGGAGTCTGGTTGAAATCGGACAGGAAATCTGCACGATCACCGGCGCAGAATGCTTTACTGACCGCCGAGCTCGGTCGGTTCTCGCGATCGCACTGATGGGCTGACTACTGAAGAAGTCATTCGAGCTCCGCAAGGCACACCGCCTGCTCCACCTGGCCACGTCCGTGATCAATCCTCCACATCTCCCCCCACCCCCTCCCACCGCCGCCATCCAGCGGAGTCAGCGTGGAGGCGCTTCGGCGCCCCGCAATGGCTGAATAATGGTATGTACATGTTTACATACAATCGAGTAAATTCATAAATGGGCGACTTTACATGCGAACACTAGTATATGAACAACTGCAGCTGCCTTAGCTGAGGATCCGGGCCCGGTCTCCGGTCTCCTGCTTGTGTTTGGTGTGAGCCTTGGCGGCGGCCGTTACCAACCACCTAAAGAGCGAGAATACACCGTCCCCCTCGAGCGCAGACCCTCGCATGACCCTGAACTGACGGTGACTGACCCAAGCAGCCCCATCGAGTCCGAAATCGTGGACAACTTGCTCGAACGAAGCGCAGTCGAGCAGGTCACTCTTGTTGATGAACAGCATGAGCGGCATGTCAGCCAAATCCGGGTCCATCGCGATGCGTAGGAACTCCTCCTTGGCTTCGTCGTACTTCTCCATGTCTGCACCGTCCAGGACGAACAGAACAGCCCTGGCCTGCGTGAAGTGGTCGCCCCAACTCATTCGGAAAGAGGCTTGGCCGCCCATATCAAGCAGCATGCATTTTCTACCAAACATGTTGCATTCTCCGCGGTTCAGGCCGATTGTAGATGGGAAAGAGCCGAAGTTAATGTCATCTTTCTTGTTTCCGCTCATAATCTGAAGGACACGCATCATTGTACTCGTCTTCCCTGCGTTTTCTACCCCAACTAAGACGATTCGTATCGTGTTCTTCTTCAAAAACTTCGAAAACAGCGCTCCCATGGTTCACGAGCGTTTGTGCAGCAAATCTGTTTTATATTGATCCGATCAACGCGATCCACTTGATAAATGAGCCTGCACGTGTACAACATGGCTTTGGATGGCCTGTCTGATCACGAAGGTGACTGTGCTGTGTTGGTTGAGGCGTTTTTGACGATCTCCCGAAATAGTGTGGGCGAAATATAAGGAGAAAATGTGTAGGTGACACTACCTTGAGGTTGCCATGGGCTGAACAGTCTGAAAGTAGAGATGATAGTTTATAATATGAAAGTCAGGTGCCGCGAGATTGGTGTTGCTCGAAGGGGATGAGAATAACAACACTCTTTACTGCTAAAAAGAACAAATGCGCTCAGAGCTCTTGGACGCTCTCGACATTACCCGCGGGAGTCACCACGATCTCCTCGAGGTCGGCCAGACAAGCCAGCCCGACCTCATCGACAGCGAAGTTGAAGACGCTGACGATGCCGGTGTCGAACTTGAGGTTGGTGCGGACAACAACGGCCTTTGCAACCTCGTTCTTCTCGAACACCTCGGCCAGCTTCTCCCTCAGAGCCTCCTCGGTCTCGGGGTAGACTGCAGCCAGGAGCATGGGGTTGCCCTTGGCAATGGCGGCGACAGATCCCATGGCGGCGAGGGCAGACACAGAGACAATGTACAGGGTTGCTCCAGCAAACGCAGCACTGTCGGCATCAGCGTGCATGAGGTCGGCAGGCCAACAGACAAGGTGCTTCGAGTCCCTGACGGCCATGTCGTCGCCGGTCTCGAGATTGGTGGGAAGGTGGCGCTTCTCGATGGGCTTGAGGAGCTGGCCACAAGTGGGGCAGACGTTTGAGTCGGCGGGGGCTTTGGCGCCGCACTTGGATGTGCACGAGGAGCAGCTGCCAGAGCAAGAAGAGGCGCCATCGGCTCCACCGCAGTTGCCAGAGCATGAGGAGCAATCCCCGCCACAGCTGCAGCCATCGGTGGCAAAAGCAGGCTTTGGCTTGCTTCCACACGCGTTAGAAGAGCAGCTGGCGCAGTCGCCGCTGCAACTGAACTGATTCATCATGTCAGCAGTGATCTTAACTTTGTCCATGAATGATCGCTTGTTGCTTGGCGAGTGGGATTCAGCAACAGGGACCCTGATCAAGACCGGCGAATTATATGTTACGTGAGGTGACATAACGTGACTAGGCAAGGGTAACCAGACGTCATAGAGCAACAAGCTCGGGACGCCAGCAACACAGTCGACCTCGCGCTCGAGGGAGTTGGCGGGCACGACACATCTCTGACCATGTCCATGAGGTCGCCACCGGCGTCATTGGCTTTGGTGCTGACCGGGCTGTGGTGTTTTCAAGGTTAAGGGTTGGAAGGCAATGGTCTGTTTACCGTGAACAGAAGACGAGCTCAAAACCAGCGCCGTCAAGACGATGACGGTTGGAGAACGCGAGGCATTCACGATCGTCCATGCAGTGCGCACCTGGGAACACCACCTCGCCGGGACGCGTTTTCGTGATCCAGACGGACCACGCCAACCTCCGCACCGAGAGATCAACGAGGGCGTCGACCAAGATCACACCTAACTCGCGCACCCGGGTCGTATGGAGCAAGCATGGGGTGACCCTAAGAACCGTGCCCAGCACATGTCAGTTGATGCGATTCAGCGCCAGAGGAGTGCCAAGCTCCAGGAGCCTAGAGTGACAATTGTCAAGATCAGCCCGTCGTCGCTCACAATGCTCACACAACCCATGGTCTCCCTCCTCCGGGCAATGGGCGTGGACACGGAACACCTTCTCGACAACATGGTGTGCGGGGAAAGGGAGACCATGCTAGGGGTCATACAGCTCTTAGGTTGGGCCGAAAACGCCAAGAAGACCACGCAGGTCGTGGATATCGTGACTTTCAGGGAGCTGGAGTGGCACGTTAACGGTACCGTTCATGGCGACGGGGCGACTCCATGCTGGTTTGTGATTACGTAAAGTTTAATAAAAATTCAACCGCGGGTGCGGACTCGGTCCTTGTCTGTGATGACGGTTTGTCTGCCTGGCCATGGACCGCCCGGATGCCGTGCTCGCCGGTCTCCCGCTCGTGTGCGACGACAGGCTGGTCGTGGCACATGCCCCAGAACACCACCTTCTTGGGAACGTGAAGTGAGCGCCACTGTCGGTCGTCGCGGTGCAAGGCCGTCCACGCGGCGATGGCGTGTGCTGGGGAAGTGCACAGACTTGGAATGAAATATCCAGGCTGCGTCGGTAATTAAGTGCCTCCATGTGGATCGCATGCCGACCAAGCCTCTCCTCTCTCCACTACCCCGGCCTGAGTCCGAGGCTGACGAGCTTGTCCCACACAGCCTGCGGCACCAGCCCTGCGCTTGGTGGCTGGGGCGCATACTTCCGCCGCACCGCCTCTGTCTGGTAATCGACCTCGTCCTCGTCGATCTCAGGGGTCGGCGGGCGGGTGCGTTGTCTCTGGTCTCTTGAAACGATGTCGTTGCTTAGAGCCTCGAGATCCACTGTGCTCGGCCTGCGGCGGCTCTGACCTGTAAGAACTGGCGTTAGAGCAGCAAGAGCAGTATTTGTGGTATGTGGCTCCGCTGTAGTGCTGTTTTCAAGGTCAATGATCTCTACGTCGCTGGATTCATCTCTTGAGGAAGAAAACTCGGGTCGGCGGAGAACTCTTTCACTTGGACCGCCGATAAAGTTGGTATTAAAGCGTGATCTGCCTTCTGATTGCCGCAAACGCACTCGTTTGTGAATCTGCCGCTCCATTCTATCGCCGTGCCAAATGATGAAGATCAACAATACATGCAACTCACGTAAATCGAGTGATTTAGTACTAAAAATGATCCGAGCCACCCTGCCATCAGCCTGGGTCGAGAGTGGCGGTGCTACGGCAGACCCGGCCCAGGCAGAGTAGCGCCTCCCGCCACGACAGGTCCCAGCGCTCGCTCGGCGCACCTCTTGGCTCTGGAACGACGCTGAGGCCATTGATAGCGTCTATAGGCCGTCTAGACTCGGCTGATTCCGATCTATCATCGAGATCGACAGAATGACCGTCCCGCTCGAAAGAAACGGCATCGTCGTCCGGGAACTGCGCCACATACACCTCAGCGATCGTGTGGAGCAGACAGCAGCACGCCATGCCGAGCTGGACCGCCCCCTTCTTCGTCGGCCGGGCCATGTGAAGCGGGTAAACCTGTGTGGACTTTCCCTGACGCTCAATGGCGATGGTGCTCTGAGGGCCCTGGGGAGAGACGGTGAACTGCCCGAATATGTCCAGCTTCTTCTGCAGCACGGATATCAGGAAGGCTACGACTCCGAGGGCGGCGCCAGTCTCGGCCCAATCATTTGATGACAGTGTTATGCCGCAAATGGTAGCGTGTGTGCCGCAGTCAACGATCGGGAACAGCGCCAGGGTCGCATCTTCTCTTAGCGATGCCAGCATAGCGGTCAGGTTGGTCGACACGGCAGCATGGAGACGAGCAGCCTCACAGGCGGCGTCGGCCTCCCTCTGAGCCTCGTTCATCGCCCTCCACCGTTCCTCAGTGTCTGCTGTGGTCTTTTCAGCCTCAGCCCTGACCTCCGCCAGTGTCCGACGCAGCTTGTGGAGCTCGGCCTGGACTGACTGGAACTCGGCCATTGCCTGGGACTCCTCCAGCTCCAGGGCAGTAAGATCGGGCGGGGGCGGGGGTGTGACGGTCGAAAGCTGGTCTATGGCCTCGTTGTAGCGTCCTGTCTCTCGTGTGGTGCGCTGTATATCGTGAATGATGCTGCCTGCAAGGCTTTCAAAACATCTTTCGCATAACGGCATCGCCTCGGTGCTGCTCTCGGCCATAGGCTCGTTAGTACACATTGTAGAATAAAAGTTCATCGTTTCGCTGTCATCGATCGCGTCAAGAGCAAAGGGAGGAGACTCATCCCCGCTAAGGTCCACGTCTTCCTCCATGGAGGCTGCAGAACCCAAGTTGATCGATAGTTCTAGGTCACTCTCGGACAATGGATTTCCACAGCTGATACAAGTGAACTCCATGCTCGAGCAACACTTCAATAATATTGTCAGATTTGCGCACAGACTGAGCTGTGATCGGTTCCGATCGCTTGAGCAGAAGCTTGAGTCAGCTGACGGGTCAGAGCAATCCGGGTCTACTCGAGTCATCACACGACGAGAATAGGGAATAACTACCCCTTTTTGCCTATGTCCACTGACTCCTCGATCAAAACGAGTATTGCGAGTCTGTTTGCTGTTACTGGCGCGAAGACAACCGACGCCAGGCTTCTTATGGTCAACAGGGGCAATAGGTACATGAGAGGCATGTATTCGAGTAAATGAAAAGAACTTTACTCCTCCGGCCTGAACCGCCACTCCGCGGGCACATCCAGGGCCCAGGGGAACTTGGTCAGCAGCGTCTTGTTGAAGACCTTGGTGATGGGGAACCCCTCTCTGCGGCACCACGCCACTGTGATGCGGGGGTCGAGGTAGTTGAGCCTCGAGGTCCCCAGGGCGACCGTCTTCAGGCTTTCCCGCTCAGCGACAGACCCCTCGAGCTTCTCTATGGCCGTACTCAGCCTGCGGTACCTGCCGAGCTCCGTCTTGAGCTTGGAGACGGCCTGCCTGCCCGTGGGCGCGTACGGGGTCGACTCGTCGCTGCCCTTCTCCCGTTTGACGAAGACAGTCTTCGCCAGATCCCGGTGGGCGACGTCCAGCGCGGACTTTTCGATCTCCTTGATGGCGATGCCGAGCTCTGCGGACGCCTCCTTGGCGGCGTCGCTGAGTGAGGTCTCCGAGAACCGCTTGACTGTGAACCGGAGCAGCGCCTCGACAAGCGTCCTACTCGCGTCCAGGTCGGCCTTCTTCTCGTCCGCCTTCTTCATGGTGTTGTTGACCGACTTGGCGTGGCCCTTGCTGACCGACTTCTGGTGGTTACACATGACTGCGACCTCCTTGTTGGCCTCGGTGTAGTGTGCCTTGAGCTTCACCTCCTGTCCAAAGAGTCCCTTCGGCGTCTTCCACAGCAGCCGGTCGAGCACCACGCATGCATTGAACGTCCGAAGCACCTTGAGTGAGAGCCCCGGCATGAAGTCGGAGAGGTACTTGTTCACGCGGGTGTGCGTGCCAGAGTTCCACAGTCGGAACTCCTTGGCCTTCTTCCCCACGGAGTCCGCGAACACCTGGAACGGCAGGGGGTCGAACACCTCGGTCCGCTGGTACCGGATGCTGTCCTTACCGAGGAAGTCGAAGCTCACAGACCGGGTGGCAGGGTCGAGGGTGACGTGCTCGACCCTGAGGTTGCACACGCCCACGGTGTCCGCAGTTTTGGTGGTGTCCTTGTCGCCGCCAGCCCTGATCGCGAGCCGGTCGATGACGTGGATGACCACAGCCCGCTGTCGCGTGTCCATGGGCTGGTCGGCGGCCATGTCAGCCTCAATAGACTTCCGGAGGTCGTCAATACGAAGCGTCAGCTTGCGTGCGAGGTTGAATTTGATCAAATCACTGCGCCCCTTCATCGGCGAGGTCGCCCCAGGCCTCATGTACTTGAGCACGTTTGTAAACCCGCCTGGGCTGTACTGAGCGAGCCACTGCACGTCTGGCCGGCACACGATCTCCCCCCACTCCCCGGGGATGTTCGGCTGGGGCGGACGTTTGCCTGCCTTCAGGTCAAGGTTGAGTGTCACGTCCTCAGGCACGATACGCTTGGTCACGTGCCCCTGCATGGGGTGGTTGCCCCGGCCCTTGTACAGGTGCGGCGGCTCCACCTTCCATGGCCCGACGTCGATGCGGATGCCGTCAATCGTGGCGACTCCGTACTTCTCACAGGCGACCTTCGTCCCCGCTGCGGCGGCCTCCTTCTGCTCCTTCGTCATGAGCAGCTTCTCCTGCCGCTTGTCATTGAGGTGGTTCCAGATCTTACTAAAGTTGGTCTCCCGGAAGAGCTGGATAGGGTGTCGTCCCGACTCAAAATTACGGTTCAAGCACTTCTGGAAGTCGGTCCAGAAGTTTTTGCAGAAGACCTCCTTGGCGCTGTACGGCGTGTGTAGCTCCGCCGCGAACATGGTCGCAATCTCCTCGGCTTCGGGCTCCAGGATGTAGTCCTTGCCCTCGTACACCAGCGGCACGCCGTGCGGCTCGTACGGCGCCTCAAACATGAGGCCGTTGTGGACGCAAGTTGTCCATGATGTCTGGTCGGCCTCTGCATCCTGTGACTCGTCGTCGTCGTCATCGTCATCATCCCCGCCGAGGTCTGCCTTGCTCAGGGAGTCCATGTCGACGTCCTCCCACCATGCGATGAAGTTGTCCTCGCCAAGGAGCTCGGCGACAGTCGGTACGGGGTGCTCGGGCGTCAGGCGCATGACCTTCTTCTTTGGCTTGTCGTCTTCGTCGTCTAAACTCTCCAACTTCTCGTTCTTGGGCCGCTTTTCTGTCTTGGCGGCGGTGCTTGCCTTCTTCTTCTCAGCGGACGGACGCTGGAAGACAGGGGCCTCATATTTCCCTTCCGGGATGCCAAATACATCGGCTTTGAGGCACCACTGCAATGAACGTGTGCGTTTCGCCATCGGGTATTGCGCTTCGGAAGGAAAGTGCAATTTCGCGTCATCAGGTGATTAGCCCAAGCCGATGGACCAAGTCAAGGGTCGACAAGCTGTGCCTCTCACCAGGATCGCGAATGTCAATGTTTCGTGGATTAGCACCCTTCGACCTGCTGAACGATACCTGGGGTGGCATCAGCGTTTATAAATTGCCGCGAGTGGTGTGACTCACATGTTACCCTCCTCAGGCACTATTTACATGGTTCTACGTAACAACATTATGGTAATTGTCGTCGACAGCACAGAGCTCCTCGACGTAGCGGTATCTGATATTCGTATCAGTCCGGCCCGGCAGCATGGACGCCAGGCGGGCCCAGCTCGGTCTGGCCCCCGCCTCCTTACATGCGCTAATGTACTTGACGATTACCTCGTCCTCCTGCGCAGTCCATGGGTCACCCTTCTTGATGCTCGGGTCGAGCACGCGAAGCCACTTCTGCGAGCACTGGTCTGGGGTGCGGCCCGTGGCCAGTTCTTGAGAGATGTGGCGCCATCTGGCATGGACGCCCTTGGGGTACTTTGCGACAAGCTGCCGCAGGTGGTTGCACTCTTCCTGTGACCAGCTCTTCGACTGAGCACGCCGCTTCTTAGCTACCTTCTTGGTCTTCACGATGGAGGATGAAGGCCAGGCCTCGCCCTTGTCCTCTGGTACAAGGCCCCTGTCCTCTTCCTCGGCCGTACTGAAGGACGGGACACTCGGGCTTGGGCGGATTGGTGCAGCAGTGAGCTGCTCGCGCTGACGGTCGAGCGGGGAGGCTGACCTGAACCCTGACCGGATGGGGCGGCCCTGGCGTGCATGCTGGAGGGACCGGGCTTCTTGGTATATCTCCGGGAACCTCGAGAGCGGGGCTAGCTCATCAGCAGGCTGGCCAGCGAGCTTGAGGTTACTGACTTGCTGTGTTACTGGGCTGTATTCAACAAACAGTGACGAGAGTCTCAAGGGCGCCACTGTTGGGCACCATCTCTTCGAGGAATTGCCGCGTGTCCTTTGCTTTCACCTGAGTTGAAGACAAAAGAGGCGTAGGAGCAAGTGTTTGCATCAGGAAGTCCATTATAAGCGACTTCGCCAGATGTCAAGCACTGTTCATTCGCATGACACGGATGAAGTCGACTGTAAGTTGTTACATGTTCATATAAAGCAGATAAATGGGACTCACCCACACAGGCAGTTCTCCTGGTGATCGGCAGTACCTTTCGCAGACAGTCATTGGTTACCCGTTCAGAATGGAGCAAGGCAATCGTGTCGCCGGGGACTTAGCAAGCGCCCTACTGAGCAAGCATTGCCTGCATTCACTGTATTCAGCGGGCTGGAAGAGGTTGGGAGGTGAGGCTGGGTTGTTAGCTTCGGTTTGAGTTGTGCCCCAATCGGTAAAGCCTCAGTGCCAGGTAATGAGCATAAGAGAACCGAGAATCAACAGCATAGCGCTATAAAAACGGCAACCTCGCACACTTCTCGCCAAAACCCGTTCATAGCGCCGCATCTGTGCATTGATGTTGATTACTGAGACTATAGGGCAGGAAGACTCAACGAGCGCCACAGCATAAGGAGTGTGGATGAAACTACGGTCACAGAACGTTC
Organism: Carpediemonas membranifera; assembly: GCA_019828565.1. Taxonomy (NCBI): domain Eukaryota; phylum Fornicata; genus Carpediemonas; species Carpediemonas membranifera. The sequence goes on along the minus strand of JAHDYR010000040.1, from coordinate 102,747 downwards.
GCGAAGAGCCACCATCGTCTCCTTGGCGCTAGTCTTATTGTCCGCCCATGTTGACTAAACTGCACAACCTCTACTCTTCCCCTCTTACCCTTATTCATCGGTGTGGCTACGGCCCAGCATCAGCGACTCCCTCCGTGACTTTCCAATTAACGTATCATGGGCGCTCACGTAAATAGAATAAAATCGTAAATGAATTTACGAATCCCCTCCATTATTTAGGCAAAACTGTTGCGCTTTGGGCGACCAGACTTCGATTTCTGCGCGTGGCGGGCGCTCTCGGCTGCAGCCACCAGATGATCAGGACCCCCCCTCCCGGCGCAGAATTCGGATACATGTATACATGTATAAATCGATTCGGATACCGAGTCGGAGACAGATTAAAACGTTTGCCAGGACATGGCCCGCGTTGATACTGAAGTTCAGGTCCCCGTTTACGTGTTACATATATTACAGATTGATCTAAATCATCCGTGTTGCTGGGCTGAGAACTTCAGTTATATAACTGTGTATGCACAACTCTAGCCGAGATACGAATGAGTCCGATAAGACGCGCCAACTGGCAAGTCTTGACGTTGATAGCTACGTGCAATTCGTACTGTGGTACGAATCGTACCGTACATCGTACCACGCGCGGCCTTTCCACCGGTGCCTTGGCGGAGACGTCAAGGCACAGGCTCTGATGGAAGCAGGCCTGGAGAGTATCGATGACTACGATCCCCCGCGCGTCAACGTCTATGAGTCGTCAAGCTCCGACTCTTCGACCTCCTCCAGTGACTCGGACCACGAGGAGACCAAGGCTGAGCGAGCCCGACGCCTGCGACGCGCCTGGATGGGCGTCGTGGAGTCGGTGGTTCGCCCAGCCACCCGGGCCGGGCACGAGAGACTGATGTCGGGGCGGATGACAGGGGTGTCACCCTCCGTGGTCTCGCGTTACCTGAGAAGGTTTCAGCTCGTCCGGCGCATCTGCGGAGACGCGATGGTGTCGGACGCCCGGGCCCGCCGTCTCCTCACGGAGGCCATCGTCGACGACGAACTGCGCACCAAGGTCGAGGACGACGTCCGCGAGGCGGCGTCGGTCCAGGCCGCAGTTACGGTCGTCCTGCGCGCGGCGAGGGAGCTTGTAGAGACGAGACCCACGCCCACTGTGGTTTGGAAGAGAAAGAGTTTACGAGTAAAAAGAGGTTTGGACCCTCCCAGGGATATTGGTAGATATTAATACTGACTACACTTCCCCCCCATGGCCAAGCAGTCGCGCGGCCATCACCACAACCAACATCTGGTATTACGTGGGGCTAGAGCCACCAATCGAACTTGGGATTACGCTCGCTCATGCCGAACCACTATTGGAATTATCGACGGGATAACGACAACCAACTTCTGGGATTACGTCTTATTGCAACCTCCAGGTGAGGTATTATGCGTAGTAAGGTGTGACCGAAAGATTCGAGGATGATATCAAAAAGATTCGGAAAAGATCTATGCAGCGCTGCTAATTAAGATATGGGTTCAGGAGCTCCTGTATAAGTATAAAAAGGACGTACCACAGCCCCGCCCCCTCGCGGGCACTCTGGGGCTCGCGCTCGACTCGGGAATTCTGGCCCCGAGCATTTTTAGGCATTTCGCCATCGCTCATACAGAAAGTTCTGGTACGTTGGGCTGATCCGCCCCATTCTTACACAGTGCCCGAAAAAGGGGTTTTCGAGCCCCAATTCGGCTTCGTTGGCGAGTTCTGACTCTTTTTGTTCTGCGCTGTACCGAAAGTTAACCAACATCATAAGCACTGCTCCACGGACGGTAGAAGTCTCGTGGACTGTGTTTGAGATATAAATATTGTGAATAGTCCGTCATGGGGATCACTATGGGCACTTCCATTCGTCATTTGGGAAAAGTGCAGGATATGTCGCTTTTTCCTGAGGAAAAAGCGGCCAAACATGGCGGATACGCGTGCGCTCGACCAAATTCGTGAGCTTTCGATGGAGTTAACTGATGACGATTATCGCAAGGTGCTCGAAAATGCCCTTGCGACGATTGCTCGGACGCAACGCTATAAGGCCCGCACGATGAGCGCCCTGCAGAAGAGGGCCATCCGCAAGAGCGGCGGGAATGCCTCCCAGATGCCCATGATGCGGTTTGTGCGCCTCTATTCTTCTTACCTAGGATCTTCACCGTGCCGGCAACTTCCGCTCGGGAGCTCTGCCGTGTGCCGGTGGGGGGTGTGATGGAGGGGTGCTTCACGAAGCAGGCAGACCAGCTCGCCGATGTGGTTCGACGGTGCTTGGCTGGCTACGTTAACTTCGTTGAGGTGCCCCTCGAGGGGATCTTCGATCACCTCTCCACCGGCACGCTGTGGAGCAAGGACGCAGGCGGCTTGCTCGATCTGTCAGCCGGCCTGCTGGTCCAGCTCCAGCGAGAGCATCGTGCGCTCCGCTTCCTGCGGGAGGCGTCTCGCAGCCGTGCCGAAACCGACTCCGGCATAGTCCGCGACGCCGTTGACGCCGGCGTTTTCGATCTCAAGGGCAACGGCTCAAACAGGTACGTCACCCCGGAGACCCTGTTCTCGCTCTCCCGCGCTCTCGGCTGCGGCCAGAGCCTGGCCCGCCGCACCCTGTACCGGGTCGCCGTCTTGGCCCTCGCCCCAGACTACTACCGCTTGTTCCTCCACGGGGAGCGTAGCGAGAACGTCTCAGTCACCGCCACTCACTGGGCCGCCCTGGTCGCTAACCTCCGCGCCATGGACGAGCTTCCGTCCCTGCCGGAGCGGCTCGGTCTGGCCATGCAGGTCTCTGACCCTGAGCGCGAGTACGAGGTCCTTGACGTGCTGGGTCACGAGATCCTGACGGCTGGATCCGACCGCCGACTCATTCTTCACGTTCAGTACGCGGGCTACACTGCCCCTACCTGCACTGGTCTGGACGAGACCCTCGCTGCCGTCAGCGTGGCTCGCGAGTATCTGATCGACTTTGAGCTCGAGGACTGGATCAAGGGCCCTGACGACGAGTCCGATGACGACTACCAATAAATCTTGATTGAGAATCCGTTTACTGCCTGGAGTGCGCAGCACGGTGTAGTTCTCTCTGCTCAAGAAGGTCCTCAAACTTGTCACAGCCATCGACATTCTCGAATGGCTCCCACGAAGCTTCGTCCGGCTCATAGCCCAGCCACTCAACCAAGTATTCGCGATTCTCGACCGGACCGGAGTCGGGCCGGGACTTCACAATCTTGCTCGGTATATACTCGGCCGCAACAGTGTTAGCCAAGCGAGTAACTTGCTCCACGGACATGTCGCCGTGATCGAACGGGAGGACCCGGGAAGCGTCGACCCTGAACTGCTTCAGAGATTCAAGGTCACGCACAGTATAGGCAACAACCTTGTTGTACTCCTGGTGCACCGACACTAGTGCCATTGGGCCACGCAGGCCGGCGGCGAATTTGTCGGGTGGTCTGTCGGGGTAAGCCACCAGGACGTACGGAGTCGAAACCGTGGCACGGGCGTCCGGCCTGTACTGCTGTAGGAGCCGCTTGCTCTTAATGCGCTCGGCAGCCATGAGCCGGTACGCCTTGGCCTCGGACAGCCAGTCCTCTTGCTGGTCAACGATATACGTCTCACCCGGCGCGATAACGGTAATGTCCTTTGGCACTCGCATCTCGGTGCCATACAGGATCTCGGCTGGGGAGAGTCGAGTAGGGACTCGAGGGGTCGAGTTAACAAGGTATTGGGCAATCGGTAAGCTGTGGACCCAATCATTGGATCTAAACTGGTAACGACGTGCTGTCAGGATGGACTTAACCGACACATTCGCTCGCTCTACTAACCCATTCGACTGGGGATGATGAGCCGTCGTCTTTCTCGTTGTAAACCCGAGTCGGGCACTCAGGTCGTTAAAGACTGCGTTGACGAACTGGGATCCTCCATCCGTCTGCAGTACCTTCGGTACGCCGTATCGGAGGACCCAGTTATTGACAAACGCCCTGGACGTCTCGACCGCTCGGGTAGTCTGGAGCGGGACAAGCTCAGTCCAACGTGAGCACATGTCTATTACAACGAGGATATACTTATAGGTCGTGCCGTCGACCGTGCACGAGGTAGCGGACATAGTGTCCATGGCCACTCGGTCGAAGGGGTGCTCGACCGCGGTGTGCAAACCCGCATCGGAAGAGGCCGGGGGCTTACGCCTTAACTGGCATATTGGGCACTTGGCGATATAGTCGTCCACGTCCTTCTGGCGGACGCGCACGCCCCAGTCTCGAAGAAGGTTCTTGGTCGCCCAGGCGGACAAGTGAGCCCCGGCGAAGTGATGCGCCTTCTGCAGCCTGTCCGCGACTTGGGTATCGAGGGTGTTAGCGAACACGCGAGAAAGGCCATCTGCTGCCCCGTTGTCAACACCCGGAACGTGACGTATGGTGAAATCGAGGTCAGCTAGTTGGTCGTACCATCTACGGACCTTGGGGTTGATGGACTTGGCCATGAACAGCAGGTTGCGGTGATCAGTACGGATGGTAAAGTGCGTCCACGAGAGGAATTTCCGCCAACGCTGGACGGCCAGGATGATTGCGTAGGCTTCCTGCTCTGTGGTACTCCACCTAGTCTGGACCGCGGAGAATGCGTGGGACATGAAAGCGATCGGCTGCCCGTCCTGTAGTAATACGGCGCCGCATCCCACGTCTGAGGCATCGGTCATGAGGACATGTGTCGCGTCCGTCTTGAAGTGAACGAGGGAGACCCGCTTAAGGAGCTCGGCGATAACGTCGCCCAGGGCCGCTTGCTGACCCGGCCCACCGGGTTCGGCCTTGCCAGCCGACACCTGCAACAGAGGATGAGCTCGGGACGCGAAGTTGGGCACGAAGTCACGGAAATAATTGAGGAAACCGACGAGTGCCTGTGCGGACCGCTTGCTGGTCGGTAGTTTCAGCTTCTTAATGTCGTCGATGCGGTCTTCGGCAATCCTCACGGTGTCTCCGGACACGAGTCGACCCAGGAACTCGACCTCAGCCGCGGCGAAGACGCACTTATCGCGACCTAGGTGTAGGTCATACTCTTGGCAACGTTTCAGGACGTCCCATAGGTTCCTTATGTAGGAAGGCTCGTCCCGACCCATGACAATAATGTCATCGATGTAAATAAGGCACTTCCCTGCCGAGATCAGGTCGGAGAAAGCCTGCTCCATGGCCCACTGGAAATGAGAACCAGCGTTACGCAGACCAAAGGGCATAGTCGTGTACTCAAACCGTCCAAGGGGAGTCCCGAAGGCGGTCAGAGGACGAGAACGGTCCGTCAGTGCCACCTGATGGTAGCCGGCCTTGCAGTCGAGCGTAGCAAAGATGGTATTACCCCTGAGCTTAGCTAGACAATCCTCTATGATCGGGATAGGGTAGTTGAACGGGGGAGTCTTCGCGTTGACCAAACGGAAGTCGATAACGAACCGGGTACGGTCCTTCCCCTTTGGGACCAAGAATGCCGGTGAGGAGTAAGCCGATGCTGATGGCTGGATGAAGCCATGTCGGGACAGGTCGTCAAGGTGTTCCTGGAGAAGTGTCTTCTTCTCCGGCGGCATGAAGAACTCGCGGCTAAAGACGGGTTCATCATCAGACAAGACTAGATCGTAAGGGATGAGCTTACTCGGACGCCCTACTCTGTCCTCGAACAGGCCGACAAACCGCGCGAGCAGTCTGTCCTGAAGGGAAGACGACTTGTCAGACAAGGTGAATAGGCTCAACTTCTGGGGAGTAATGACCGTTGAGACGTCTTCAGCCTGCTCGGCGTCATTGGCGTCAGACTCCTCGCAGTCGTCAATCTGAGGAAGGATCCCCAGGGTGACCATATCAGGGTACCCAATGATTAGATCGTACTCTGAGGGTAGGAGGTACGCACGAGTAGTAAAGGTGCACCCACGGGGGATAAGAGCTGATTTGGCAAAGGTTACTTCGGTGGAAATAGTCTGGTCGACTGTGATGACTCCAGCCGGTGTCGTCACCTCGACCGGGTCACAATGCAGGATCTTTTCGCCGGACCTCTCGGCCACTTGCGGCGATATGAAGGTTGCTGACGCGCCACAGTCGAACAACATCGACTCTGCGCTGGTCCTGTATATGGATCCTGACACAATCGGAAGAGCCTGCGCTCTGCGTTTGCTAGACGCCGCGAAACAAGACAAATAAGAATAGTTCTGGACCTTTATACGGTCACAGAACTCTCTCTTGTGGCCCTCGCGCCCGCACTTCTCACACTTGGACTTGGGCTTCCGGCACTCGGGGCTGAAATGGCCCTTGCCCCCGCAGTTGTAACAGGTTGGGGTCGTGCTGGTAGGGCGAGCCCGATCGCGGGACCGCTTGTCCGGGCGGTGATGGTCATGCGGGCGGTCACGACGGTCGTAGGGGCGGTCTCGGCGGTCATCTCGGCGGTCACGACGGTCGCGCTGGTTACGGCTCTGGCCGCGTTGCGGATGGGCGCCTGGCACGGGCGCTGTCGGACGGCGCGACTGATCGGAGCGGATCGCCTCGGTGAACGGAGCAAGGTACTCAGCCGACTCGGCTACGTCGCGTGCCGTCTTCATGGTGTATTGCTGGGTCTCCGCCAGTGAGCAACCCTCAGTCTGCTCCTTCAGTCTGTAGTAGAGGGATTGGCCCTTCACAGCAAAGGCCCGCAAGTAGGCTTCACGAATGGTGTCATCCTCGTCCATGTTAAGGCACTCCAACAAGGTGTTGAACTGCGAGTTGAGCTTCGACACCTCGAGCGGCGTGAACGCCGCGATGCGCAGCCTGATAAGGTTCAGGCATTGTTCCTTTCTGGTGGGGCGCAAGGCAGCGGCGAGTCGCTGCATGATGATCTTCTCTCTGAGCTTGCGTGATGAAGTGGAAGGTTCGTCGTCATGTTGGTCACCCTGAGGAAGCGGAACCTCCTCTAGGGTCTCTAAGCCTAGCACTTGTGATGCATAGGACTGGATCTCCGGGCTTATAAGCTTGCGGAGCTTCGCCTTACCTCCTCTAGCCTTAAAGTCACGCAGTGACGTCGTAAAAGCTACGAAAGCGCTGAATGTTGCCTCTTTCAGGAGCGGCGCTTGTTTTTTCTGTTCTCTACCCATAGGTAAGTACTAGTACTGTGGTTTGGAAGAGAAAGAGTTTACGAGTAAAAAGAGGTTTGGACCCTCCCAGGGATATTGGTAGATATTAATACTGACTACACCACCCACGCCGACGAGCACACCACTGCCTCCGCCCCCCTGGTCGCCCGCATGACTGTTCGGCACCAGAAGTGCTTCCGGTGTGGTGAGACCGGACACTTCGCCGACAGATGCCCCCTCCCTCAGCCTGTTTGCTTCCGTTGCAAGAAGGAGGGGCACGTGGCCAGGGATTGCCCAGACGCTGTAAATGCGCGGGCGTACGCTGTTGATGTTGTTTCGTGTGAGAAGGAAGGTGGTGGAGCGGCGGTTCCTAACAGGAGGGTGGTGTGTTCGGGCCAGACGGAGGCCGTGACATGGGAGCGAGAGGTGATGATCGAGGACAGAGTGGAGCGAGCGTTATTAGACTCTGGGGCCGGGGCCAACCTGATGTCCACACGATTAGCGAGGGAGCTGGGTCTGACATTCGGACCTGTGAAGGAAGTGAAAGAGGTAGAAGCGGCTGGCGGTGAGATCATACCGGTGGTGGCAACAACGAGGGCGAGGCTGGCGGGTGTCCACACTGAGTGGTGCTTGGTGGAGAAGGAGCTCCTGTTCGTAGGGTTCGCCACGTTGGTCGAGCGGGGTGTGATAGCCCCGGAGGCGGCAGAGAGGCTGGGGGTCGACCCTACGCCGTCCGGCACAAGAGAGGAGAAGCTGCAGAAGCTCTATCGCTACGGCAGGGAGGGGTCAGCCGCGAACGTGCCGAGGTTTAGCCTTAAGCTGCAGGCCGACGTCGGTCATTTCAGGGCATGGCCAGCCAAGCTGTCCGCGGAGGACGCGGGGTGGGTGAGAAAGGAGGTTGCCGCGATGTTGAGGAAGGGGATCATCAGGCCATCAATGGCTCCGTTCAGCTCCAGGGTGGTACTGGCGAGTAAGAAGTCGGGGGACAAGCGCCTGTGCGTGGACTACCGCAAGTTGAATTCGCTAACCCACGACTACGAGTACCCCCTGCCCCGCATCGAAGACATCATCACGATGCTCGAGGGCAACTCGAAGTTCAGTACCCTTGATTTGAAGGCGGCCTTCAACCAGGTGGAGATTGAGGAAGACAGCAAGGGGTACACCGCCTTCGCAACGGCGGACGGACAGTACGAATATAACCGCATGCCTTTCGGACTGAAGTGTGCCGCGGCACACATGCAGATGGCAATGGAAGCCGTGCTGCGGGAGTTGATCGGCACCGCCTGCCTAGTGTATATTGACGACATTGTGATATTCGGCAGAGACAAGGACGAGCACGATAGGAATCTCGACTTGGTGGTCGACCGGCTGCTGGAGCACGCCGTCGGATTGGGCGAAGAGAAGTGCAAGTTCGGGAAGGATGAGATCGAGTACATCGGCTGGGTTGTGCGGAAGGGCGAGCGAAGCGTACACCCCGACAGGATAGCCGGCATACTCAAGATACCAAGGCCCAAGTCGGTCCACGATGTGCGGGAGTTTCTTGGGTCCGTCAACTGGATTAGGGATTGCATCCCGAAGCTGGGGTTGATGGAGGCACCCCTGCATCGGCTCGAGAGGAAGGGAGTGGTCTTCGACAAAGAGTGGGATGAGAGCTGCGAGCGTGCGTTCAAAGCCATCAGGGACGCGGTGGCTAAGGCTACGGCGATGGTGATCCCGAGCCCAGACGACAAGTTGGAAGTGTGGACTGACGCCTGTGACCACGGGGTGGGGGCCGTTCTGGTGGTCCAGCGGGAGGGCAAGCGGCTGCCGGTGGCCTACTTTGCGAAGGCTATCCAACCTGACACGTCACGCGCCAGGTGGAACATGACACAGAAGGAAGCGTGGGCGGTCAAGAAGGGTCTCGAGCATTTCGACAGGTACATCAAGGGCAAGAAGATCAGAGTGTTCACCGATCATAGGAACCTCCTGTGGATGGACAAGTCGGAGAACACAACGGTGCAGGGATGGGCGTTGGACCTGAGGCACCGGTTCGACTTCGAGCTGACCCACGTCAACGGAGTGGACAACCCGATGGCCGATATGTTGTCACGGATGCCAACCAAGGTGGCGGCCGCCAGCGCCCCAGTAGAGAAGAACGTGTACGAGCAGAAGCGATCTACATCCCTGGCCGACCAACTACAATGGACCACGCGCAAGATACCGACGGGCGACGCGGTGGGGGATGTACTCTTCATTGACACCATGGGCGGGTTGGAGGAGGACCCGTCGGCCAAGCATATCCTGGTGGCGGTGGACGGATATTCACGGAGGACATGGCTCAGGCCGATGGTCAGGACAACGTCCGACGACGCGATCGAGGCTCTGAGGACGATCGAGTGGCCCGTCACGCCTAAGGCGGTGCATGCCGACGCCGGGAGCCAATTCAAATCGGCGAAGTTCGCGAAGTTTATTAAGAGTGAGTGGGGCGCCACGGTACACCACACGACCCCGGAGCGACACGAGGCAAACGGGGTTGTCGAGAGGAGGAACAGGGATGTGCGGCGGGAGCTGGAGCGGGTCACCTACCGTGACACCGATCCCAGGTGGACGGCAGCGCTGCGCGAAGTGGAGGACACACTGAACAGCAGGAGGGTGGAGTCACTGGGCGGAGCCCCGAACGAGTTCGTCGAAGGCACGGCCAAGCCCACGGACTTGAGAGGCGAGGGGGAGATGAGGGGAAAGGTCAAGCCAGAGATCGGTATGTGGGTGCTGATGGATCGCGCCAGCAACGTTGATGGGAAGAGGAAGGCCAATCACTCGGTGCTCGAGCTCAAGCGGACCGGGCCCTATTTGGTTACTAGCGTGAACACGGGGCATATGGATACAGCTGAGATATGGGACCCCGCTACTAGCGCGAAGTACGTGCGGCATGGTTCGAGGTTACACCGTGTACAGGAGGCAATGACGATCGAAAAGGCTATGGTCGAACGCGGAAAGGATGACAAGTGCGGAGTGGTGCGCGGAATCGGTGGTCAACGATGGGCTGGTGATGTCCTTCAGTTCTTTGTCGCTTGGGCCAAGGTAGATGACGTGTTCGAGCAATGGGTGGACGCAGACAAGCTCAAAGATAACGAGCACCTGAAGCTGTACCTGCTCCGACGCCCCGATTGGAATAAGGAATTCAAGAAGTACATGAAGGCGTGGAGGGACGCGCAGAAGGGGAAGCGGAGGTAGTGAAGTTCAGGTCCCCGTTTACGTGTTACATATATTACAGATTGATCTAAATCATCCGTGTTGCTGGGCTGAGAACTTCAATACTAACCAGATGATCAGTCAACCAGTTTATTCAGCGGTGAGACTGCAGAGGGAACGGCATGCTGGGAAAGCATGGGATGGTCGCGTCATCGGTGTCGATAGCAGTTCAGATCACCAAAACAACACTCGTTCATCTTCGCATCATCACAGCCTTGTATCCAGCAAGAATGTCAGGGTACGGAAGATGAGGTCTGGCAGGCGTCAACTACAGACCAGGATATCGAGTATAAGCCACGATTGAGCGCCAGTTGGGTGTTTTGCCCCATTGATTCTAAGAGAGATCGATACCGTAGACGTTGGCGCCCTGGAAGAGGGGCTGGGGAATTGTTTCCGGTTGTGGGCTTCGTTCGAACTTTGCACCAGCATATGTGGTGCCATCTTTGTCGACTAGATTGGATGGTGAGGTCAATTTGTTCATTCAATCGAGGTTCAGAGAAATAGCCGACGTATCTATCTATCTTGTGCCTTAAAGTGCTTGACAACGAGATGTTTATGGAAACGTGGCAGAGACTTCCCGACGAAGCAGTTGGGCCTCACAGAAAGCCCCACCGACCGAGGCCGCCATCAATTGATTACTCATCCACGTCTTTCAGGATACGTTCCTGGGCCAGAAGGCCAAGTACGTCGAGCCCGCTGACGTCAAAGACACCACTGGCGCGGACAACGCTCTTGTACGCGCGGTTGAGATGCGAGGAGATGGTAATCATTTGATCTTTGATGAATTCAAGGCGCTGTTCGAATGGTTTCTCGGCAATATGGGCCAAGACGATGTCCAGGATGCCGAATGAGGCAAACCCAGACCTGGAAAGCGCCATGGCAACCTCGGCAGAAGCAAGCCCCAGCTGTTTGAGCGTCATGTGCGATTCGGTCAGGATCTCGCTCGATTCAATGATACATTCAAGATCGTGGAGGTGTATCCCATCAGTAAGATCGACCGCTCTGATCTGATCCAAGAACTTTTGACTCTCTCCGTACCTCGAGTCTGCACTGAGCACATCTTCTGGCAAGCCCGAGCTAATCAAATCCAGCATCCTGCCCATGGCCGCGGGGAAAGCCCTCAAAGACCAAACCAGGTCCAGAGCAGCCTCGGGTGAGATCATATCAACCACAGAATCTGGATCAGATATGAATATCAGTAGTATCAGATGTGCAGCGGCGCATGGGAGGGTGGTCCTGGCATCCAGGAGGGAATCACACAATATTTGGATCTGGTCGGGAGATAGCACCAGATCTCGCACTGGAGGCGTGTTTCTGATATCCATGGGTATCGCGTCGGGATCGTCAGATTGATGAAGATTCATCCCGATTCTTTCACGATATGAAGCCATCAACGCCTGCCTGGCCTCCTTGGAGGTGACATCCATAATCCGGAGAATTGTGACCAGACCACCCTCGCCTGACAGGGCCAGGCGGTGACTCGCAAGCTTCATTGACAGCGAATGAGACCACGATTCACTCAGTAGAATCTGACGCACTGACTCATCCGACTCAATCTGACTCCATACCGGTGTGACGTCCTCTACTGACAATCCCGCTGAGAAAGCAAGGAGGAATGGGATGATGGGTCGGGCAGCTGGGTCTGCCGCGACAGACGGCAGGCCGAGGAGGACCTTGGTTGTAATCAGGGCCACCATCCTGTGCTTAATGGCTATTGGGAGGGAATGAATCAAATCTATGAAGACATGAACAGATTCTGTGCGACAGAAGGCAGAGAGGGGCTCCGGTCGGGCAAGGTCGGTCAGGACGTCAATGGTGTCGATCATCTCGTCGTTGTCGAACGTAGACGCCAGCAGGATGGTCTTGGCCAGTGTCTGGAGGCAGGTGGAGGTGTACTCCGCGAGGTCTGGGGCAGCGCGGGTGTGATGCCGCTGGACGAAGATGGAGGTCACGAGGAGGGAAAGCTCCATCAGACGGTCTGAAGAAATGTCCCGTAATGCCGAATTGATCACGTTTCGCGCATCACCAACGTCTGGGGACTGCAATTCCTTCGAGATGAACGCCAGTGCCTCCTCCCAGTGCTCGTTGGAGATGAAGTCCGAGCATTGTGATATGCATGTCATCGGAGATGCACTGGTGGGAATAAAGACGACATAGTCCTCTCTTTCCATCGGTTTGAGGGTGATTGTTTGGTGATGATCGCCATTTATGGTGATAAATAGCCAATGAAAAGTGTTCAATATGAGTAACATCGCATCACCGGGACGAAATATTGTCTCATGGTCCGATTTCATCGATGACTACAAGGGAACTCTCCGATCGAAAGAGAAGCCCGACCTACTGGTCTCTTACCTCAGCAGGGAAGAGGTGCGCAGCGTGCTTCAGACCCTGATCACGAGCAGTTACACTTAAGAAGCCCCACGATCGCCATAGTTCCATCCTGACGTGGCAGTGAAGCCACGCAATGGCCAGGATGATTTAATCTTAAGCGACTCAGGCCCCAGGGCTAAAGCCAGTGGCAGAGAACGGCGGGGCTTCGGTTAAATAAAAATACATCTCATTCAAGCGGCTCAGACGTCTGCCAGGTCGTCGGGCGCGGCATGCACCACGCGGGCCTCCTGCTTCGTCTTCTTCTCGGGTGCCATGTGGGCTTGCCGCCACCGCTCCTGCTCGTCCAGACGCCGGGTCAGACCCTGGCGCCTCGTCTGGGCATAGTTCTCGGTCGCCTCGTTCGCCTTGCGTCTCTGAAGCTCAAGCGCCGCCGTCAACTGCTTGTCTACATCCTCCATCGCGGCGATCTCGGCCTGGTAGAGCGCCTTCCTTTCCTTCAGCTGACGCAGCTCGGACTCCAAGCTCTGATTCGTTGCTGTAAGCTCAGTGATCCTGCCGTCATCAGCCGCCTTTCGGTCGATCTCGGCCATCTCTGCGAGATACTGCTTGGCTCGCCGCGCCAGAATTGATCGGTCAGTGTCGACCAGCGTTGACTGATAGCGCGCGGGCTCCTCCGGGATTTTCACCTCGCCCTTCGGCTTGGTCGATCGGACGGAGCTCGGGGCCCTCCTTACCTTGTCCTTCCTGACAATCTCGGCCACTTGCTGCTTAATAGCCGTCAGGTCGATGTCGCCGTAGACGGATTCCCAACTCTCGCCGCGTTCTTGCCGGAGGTAGTTCTCGATCATCTGCCAAGCATAAAGGTCCAGGTCGGTCGGCTTGGGTTCCGGCCTGGGCTTGGGACGGGGGCGGGCAGACTGCCGAGACTCGGCTGAGGCTGGCGTGCGCCTTGTAGTTGATGCTGGTTTGGCGGTGGCTGGGGTACGGGGTTTCCTCGGTGCTTCAGCAGGCGAGGCTCTGGATGTCTTGGCAACAGAGGCTGCTGGGTCTGTCCCGTCGGCCTTAGCCTCGGCCGTAGCCGTGCTGCTGTGCTGGGAGATGTGCGGGGTCGGGTTTGACACAGCCGCGCGCGCCTTTCCAGCCGACCTAGCACTTCCGGTTCTTGAAACTGTGGCCGACCTCGGAGCTGCTACCTTGGGCGTCTCGAGCACGACGCCATAGACGTCGACGAACGCCGAAATGTCTGCCTTCTTCACACCCCTGCTTTGGAGCTTTGAGTCACTCATGTGCTTTTGCATACGTTGCTTTGTCGAGTACGAAGTGTCCCGCTCGTCACGCTTCTTCAGGAGATAAGTGCCTGGCCGGGGAACGCCCTCGCTGTCCTTGCCAGTACGGAGCCAGTCGCGCAGATCGAGAACGGCGAAGAGCTTGTGAACATCGTCCTGGCTGGCGTAGAGACGAAGCTCGAAAAACTCATCGTCGCCGGTGGAACTAGCAATGCGCTTTCGGTCAGATTCTGGTATCTCAGTAGTGAGAAGGAGCCGATTGTGTTTTCTCTCATGCGATTGCCGTACTTCAGTTTCAGCTTTGTGCGCGCCGCTCTTGTATGCAAGCGCATAAACCCAATTGTTAGAAACGTTGATCTTCTTGTTGCTCCAATCCAGTATCTCCTCTTGAATATCTGCTAGCTGCACAGAGATACGGCACACTTTGCCAGACATTCCAAGAAGCTTGACTTTGTAAAATTCGTATAGCGGTCAGTGGCCAGAAAGGCCACGAGACAGGGGAGCAATGAGGCTGACTGTAACAGTAACGCTAAGCCGTAACCGCGAGGAATTTATCAGCCTGCAGTCCCATTAGAGGGTATCAGGAAGAACATCGTTCGTCGCCGAATCCGAGTGGGCCTCGGCCTCACTGACGGCCTTATCAGTGCCGGCCTCAGCCTCGACCTCATTCTCATTCACGTCCCTCTCGTCATCGAGGCTAAGATCGGTGTCGCTGTCGATGACGACGCTAGGGTCCGACTGGTCGGCAGGCGTGTGGTTGAGGGTGAAGTCCGGCGGGGTCTTCAGCTCGATAGCGTCAGTGGGCACGGGCGCGTTGCCCTTGTTGCGTCTGAGTCGGGGCATGAGGATGTTGAAGTAGACCACCTGGAGGATGATCGTAAAGTCAAATAGGAAGGTGCCGGCGGACCCGAGGATCCATGGGATCTGGTCAACGTAGAACGTGCCCACGGCGGAGGAGCTGTCGTCGTACGGGGCGGCGAAGATGATCGAGAGCACGTAAGACCCGTTGCCCACGACAGCCATGACGAACATCATGGGGGCAATGCCCTCGACGCTACGGATACGGAAGTTGCGCCAGACCTGGGGGGCGCGGGAGGCGAGGTAGCAGACGGCGCTGAGGTAACCCAGGCCGGCGCCGAGGTAGCCCCAGAGCGTGCCGAGTGTGCCCTCGCCGGCCTGGAGGCTGGACAAGCTGATAGCAGCGACGGCGAAGGGTGCGATGGCGCACATCTCCTCAGTGCGGAAGGTCACGCCATGGTGGACGGCCTCTTCCTCCTCAGCCTTCACGGCAGCCTCGCCCATGGCGGCGAGGTCCTCCTGCGAGTTCCTGAATGCAATCTTGAACTCCTCGACGTCATCGACAGTCGGCTCTTCAATGGCGGGCATTGAGAAGTACCGACAGAACCAGGGCCAGATACGCCGGTGGAACATGAACCACTGGCATACGAGGATGCCATCAACGACGATAAAGTAGATAGCCTGGGCGATCTGAGTCCACGTGGTGCCGGTGATGAGGCCTCCGAGGAGGTTGGCTACATCGCCGATGAACCTATGTGAGAAAGCAATGGTGGAACAAACCAGTAGATGATAAAATACATGGAAAGGCCAAGTGTAGAGCGACGCCTGAAGTTCTTGATGATCTGCGGGGCCTGAGCAAAAAGCCACGTTGCAATACTGGCATAAGAGCGATTTTGATGGAAAGAACAAACCTAAGCGTGCCAAAGATACTGGCAATCGTAGTGAGATAAGACGCCATTCAGAGATGCTGCCTATGTAACCAGATAATGGTCTGAAACAAACTACACTTGCTTCGCGCTTTTCACAGAATGGTCTCGGGAGGTCAGGATTTCCTCAATCTCCAAAACGAATCAACGGACTCCCCAGGGGTGTTAGTGCTCCAAAATCGCCTAAAGTGTCCCTCATATGGTCTGACCCCGCGATCTCTGAGTCATTTTTTCATAAATACTGCTTGCCGGAAGTACTTTGGGTTGGGTCCCCCTGGACGGTAAAGCAATGGCCCACAGACGCATGCGCCCTAAAACCATGAAGGGGCAGTGTTCTTCACTTTAGCGCGCTGCCGACTTTAAAGGCCCCTTATCGTCTGGAAAACGAGGTAGAAAATTTGAACTACGCCTCTGAACTCAGAGATAGCTGTGCCGCGACTGATGTCCGGATGCTAAAGTAGTGTGTGCATGATCCACCTGGTTTTAGCCAGTCGGGGTTGGCTGGGTCATCCTTCATGCTGAGCGGCCGGCAGACAGTGCCGTGAGCACAAGAGTCATAGCATGCTAAGATTCAGTGAACTGGACGAGTAGCGGCGTCTACTGGCGTTTGGGAGACATATGCACAGCATATGCCACGTCCGAAATTTTTCGGTCTTGAGATTCTTACTCGGAAGATTTAGATTCGGGAATTATTGAAGACGAGTTCTGGGTCTGTTCAGTGCATAAACGGATGCTAGCCCTATTGAACCGCTCGAGATGAGACACGATGTTCCGATTGCGTCCGGCCTCACCTGCTGTCTTGGAATGAAGGTCGAATCAATGGATCGTCTGGGTTTAGTGGGCAAGGTGGGTTCACTATCAGTAATTGAAGCCAGTATCTGACAGCATCACTGTCTGATGGATTGTGGTGACACGGCGACGGTGGGGCAGTCGCTGTGGAAAGGCGTGAAAAAAATGGTAACAATCAATCCAGAAAAAAATGGACGAAAGTAACCCCCCAGGGTGTTTGAATCCAATGGGGCTCCACGCCGCGGGCTGCCCTCCCGCATACACTCGCCGACCGCCAGCTGCTGCAAGGGGTCGTCCAAGTGTATCATCTAGGCTCACTGTCCTAGGTCCATCTGATGTCCGCGCGGCAGTCTCACACTGCCCACGCGCTCCTAGCAGGAACCCGGGTTCCGCGCCGTGCAAGGTGGCGCGGATGTCCCGGTGTGCAGCAAGGGCCAGAGGCCAATGCAATACCACGAGTCCGAAGACGCCGTGGCGCACAGCTAGGATTTTGACATCATATGATGGTGGCGGACTTACCTTGTTGCCGCTCCAGGGTCCCGTCGGCTCACCTGATTGATGTTGTTTAGTTCGGCACGAAGAAGTGACCGAAACTGCGAGATCGAAAGAGAAATCGTCATCTAGGCATGTTAAATGAGCATCGCGCACAAATTAAGCAACAGAGGTGCTTCGAACCCCAACATTCATGCGTGCGCAAAGAAGCTGTGTGAAAAAAAAGACGAGTTCATAAACCGTTTCTGGCGACATCGCCGCATGGGTCATCCCGAGCAAAGCACCCAAACGCAAAACAGTTTACCCGCGTTTCCGAAAGTAATAGAAAATCTCGCCCTCAAATATCACCGTTAAACACCTCATAATCCTCTTCATCGCTGCTACTGCTGTACCCGAGACTCAGCTTGCTCGCCTCGTCCAAGATACCCACCTCAAGGTCCGCATCAGGGTCTCTGGGCGGCGGACTCCGCGGCCGGGGCTTGTGCGACTCGGTCAGCATCCGCCGCTCCCTCTCGGCCTCGAGCTCGTCGACTTCTTGGCTAAACTGCACCAACATGAGTCCATTCCTAGTCGACCGGCGCCTGACATGGCCTGGTGTCTTCATGATGCTGCGGATGGCGCCTGGAGTGTCGGCCTTGGTCTCTTCTCCTTCGGACTCGGCCTCAATCATGATCATCGGCGGCGAGTCGTTCACGCCCGAATCCTTGGCTGCCCTCGGCTTAGGTCCGTCCTCGCTCGAGCCCATCGCTTTCACCCGGCCGATTGGTATACGTGCGGGCTGCATGTATTTCATAAATGGCCGAGTGTCGTGATTCGACATGTTAAACCGGGCGACGGACACATACTGGGTACGCCGCGACGCGTCGAACATGGATTGCTTGAGGTACTGCAGCCTGTCGTGCCTGCTGAGTGTCTGGCTGTGCTCTCTGATCTTGGTCAGGCTGGTCATCTGACTGCTGAGGAGCGGGAACTTCTCGGTAAAATCCTCGATGATACCGATATCCTCGGGCTGACGGATGCGCTCAGTGGCGCCAAGAATGGCCGGCTCGGCTTGGATGAATGAGGGTGTGTCAGTTGCTACAGCCAGCATCACTTGACGGCGGGGGTCGGTCCTCCGTCGGGGCGGATCGACCCTCGGGAGCAGTGAGCGCTTGAGGGCCTTGTTAGCAGGCACGAGGTCGGGCATCTGGGGTGCGTATCCGTAGCCAAAGAGACCGTAAGTAAAAGTTATCTCAATGGCTAACGCGCCGATCATCGCCTCTCCGCTGTAGAGGTTGAACTCGTCTCTGACATGCTGGGCCCGAACCAGGTCATGCAGGTGGAACCCTACACTGCCCAGTAGCTTGGGAGGCTCGGTGACTGCGATGTTTCCGCTGAACGTGTACAGTTCAATCGTCATGAGGTTTGTAGGGTGCCGTTTGTTGCGGTTCACCTCGACAGGGAAGTGCTTCACCTCATTCCAACTCGCTAGGCCCTTGGTGATCTGTGAAACACGCGTCTTGCGGGAGTTGTTCTGTGAGCAAATTCTGACGAAGGAGTTGGTGCTCCCTGGGAAGAACTGGTCCACTAGGATGCGCTTGCCGGTCTTAATAGCAATCCTAACAACACCGTAGACGGCAGGATGCGTGTCATTGTCGGCAATAAGGCCAGACAAGTCCACTTCGGTGTCGTTTCCATATGTAGTCTCTTGAACAACCTTCGCTCGTCGATTGGCGAAGGTAGAACTCATTTTTGACTTGTACGCACTTGCTGCGAATGAAGCGGCGCCTGAAACACTATATCCGCTCTTCATACAAATTCGAACACTGTCGTCCCAAGGTGCAGTTTATGCCATTCAGGCTGGCAAAAAAATCAGCCAATGAAGCGGTATATATGCCCTGTATGGTCTTATACGTGGAACGCATAGGCTAAAAAGTATTTTTGGACTCTTGGTTTCAAAAGAAGAACGGGAAACCAGAATAACATTCACCCATGCCAGGCTCCATTTAATCTAAACAACACTCTAACTCACGACAGCAGGCCCCATGATCCACCCTTAGACTCTGCCTCGATCCTATCCTTGTTCATCTCTCTGAACCGTACCCAGTCGGCTGTCCTCGAGAGGAATTCAGGGCGGGCATCCTTCATCATGGCGAAGATGTCATCGAGCTGGGCTATGGTGGACTCTAGGTTCTCTTGGATGGCGGCGACTGATTCGCTGAGAGAGGGGAGGTCCGTCCACACGGCGGCGGTTGATTCCAAGGCTTTGGCAGCACGGGCGTATTCGGAGGAGAGATAGCCTGACGCATCCTCGAGGGCGCTGATGTCGGCGATGATCTGGTTGGAGCGCTTGTGTACTGATGCCTTGGCCGAGTTCATCGCAGACTGGATGTTGGTGGCGACAGCTTGAACAGCAGCATCGGGGATGTTCTGCGTATCGATAACACGGACATGCTTCTTGCCGTCGTCTTCCTGCTCCTTGGGGTGAGCTTCGGGGATTTCCTCTGTCTTCTGGCTAATAGTCATCACACCAGCAGCCGCGAGTGCCTCTTCCGTCGCCTGCTCCTCTTGTAAACGATCCTTGACCTTTTTCAGCGCACTAGCAGCATTAGAAAACCACCGAGCCATATCGTCGTGTTGTCGAAAAGTTAAACACAGTCACGTAACACATAAATACATCGTCAACTCGTCACTGGCTACCCGTCATCACTATATATCATTTACTCGAGTTCATGTATCTCTCGCGCATCCTCTTATTGCTCGATGCCCGTCACCACCTGCCGCTCGACCCCGTCCGGGGTAATGACGGCCAGCCTGATCAGCCCACCCGAGCTGCCGTCCCTAGACATGGCGAGGGCGACGCAGCTCTTGGCGAACTCGATGCACTCCTCCTTGCTCATCCCGGGCCTGTAGTGGGCGTCACAGTAGCCGTAAATGTATGTGGAGCCAGACCCACCGATAGAGAACGGCTGCTCGACGACTGAGCCGCCCAGGGGGATGGAATAGACGTGCGGGCCTGTGGAGTCCACGCCGCCGACAATGATGCCGGCCGAGAGCTGGTCGCGGTATTTGTAGCACATGGAGCGGAATACCTTGGCAGCTGTGTTCACAGCAGGAGGCTGCCCGAGCTCGAGCGAGTGGACGGTGAGATTTGCCTTCACAATGTCGGAAATGGCCTGCGTGTCGGCCGCAGAGCCCGAGCGGCAGCAGTATATGTTGTCTGTAACCTTATAGATCTTGTCTGTTACACGGTTAGCGATGAATGAACCGGTTGTTGTCCGGGAATCGGCCGCCATGACGACGCCATGGTCAAAGCGGATGGCCATGATGGTAGTCTACATAAGAAGCGGAGAAACGAGACATACACCTAAGCTAACCTCTCCATTGGCTTTTGGGTTCTCATTAAAGCTCTCGTCGTGTCCTTCGAGCATCATTGCGTCGGAATGAAGGATGAGTGTCACGGCCGAATCAATCAGGAATACTCGCGGAAGAGAGCTCGCCAAGCCTGGCAGCGTGGTCAGAGCAGAGTACCTCGGGCTCTACTATAGCTGAATACACATTGGCAAGTCGTCCATCCAAGAACGAGAATGATAAGGCTGCAAGCGAGGAAATTGCATAAAATCACACACACACAGTTTAAGTGTAGCTAGCGATGTCTTCCGGCATGGGCTTGATCTCAGTCTTGTAGAACTGAGAGATCTCAGCGAGGTTGCCCTCATCGCGGGGACCCACGACGAAGTTGAGAGCGATACCCTTGCGGCCGAAACGGCCAGAACGACCGATTCTGTGGAGGTAGGTCTCCTTCTCCTTGGGGAGGTCGTAGTTGATAACGAGGGAAACCTGCTGGACATCGATACCACGGGCGATAAGGTCAGTGCCAATCAGGACACGGGTGGCACCACGGCGGAACTCGTTCATGATGTCGTTACGGGCCTGCTGGTCCATCTCACTGTGGACGCAAGAGACAGCAAACTCAAGACCCTGGAGCTGCTCAGAGAGCCACTCGACCTTGCGCTTGGTGTTGCAGAAGATGACAGCCTTAGAGACAATGAGGTTCTTGTAAAGATCAAGGAGCACATCAAGCTTCCAGGACTCGTCATCCATAGGGACGAAGAACTGCTGGATACCATCAAGGGTGAGCTCGTCCTTGCGGACAAGGATCTTGACGGGGTCGCGCATGAACTTGTCGGTGATCTGGAGAACATCGTCGGGCATGGTGGCGGACAGGAGAAGGACCTGAACCTCAGCGGGGACGCTCTGGAAGATGGTGTAGATCTGCTCAGTGAAACCCTGGGAGAGCATCTCATCGGCCTCATCGAGGACGAAGCTCTTGATGGCCTCGGTTCTGAGGGCACCACGGTTGATCATGTCAAGAACACGGCCGGGGGTACCGACAACAACCTGAACGCCGGACTGAAGGATACGCATATCCTCCTGGGAGCTAGTGCCACCGATGCAAACGTGGCAAGACAGATCCATGCTGCCACCGATATCACGGACAACCTTCTCGCTCTGGAGGGCAAGCTCACGGGTAGGGGCGAGGATGAGGACCTGGGTAGCCTTGAGGGACTCGTCGAGGCGCTCAAGAACACCGATGGTGAAGGTAGCGGTCTTACCGGTACCAGACTGGGCCTGAGCGATCATGTCACGGCCAAGAACGATAGGGCGGATGCCGCGCTGCTGGATAGGGCTCGGCTTGGAGAAACCGTGGGTGAAAATGCCCGAAAGGAGAGATTCCTTGAGGCCCATGCCTTCAAACTCGGGAATTACCTCCTCCCAGTTCGAGTTGAACTGGGATGACGCCATCGAGGCCGCAGCGGTGTTTTCGTCGGCCATTTCGTTCTTTTTTCACGCAATCTTTTTCGTGAAAAAAAGTGATGGCCACAAAGATCGCAAATCGTGGTGCTCACGGCGCAAGAGCAATTATGGATGTCGCAATAAGATCATTTTAGTGGGTTGAGGAACATAAACCACGCAGACCCAACTCGACCCCCACTTCAGCAGTGGCCGATCAAGTGCAGAAAGGGGTGCTTCAACGACGACGCAGCGATATTTATAGTCGTTAATCAAGTCATTCAGGCATTCTGAAACCCAGACCGTCTGGGTACAACCCTTCTGGTCGGCTTGAGCCCCGAGTGAATCTTCGTGAGCTCATCAAATTTCAAGTTGAGGCTGACCACGGGAGCTGGCCTATTGGTCGCGTTCTCCTTGACATTATCGGTAAATCTAACATTCTTCGTCCTCGCAGACATAGGCCGTGCGTTCTCCCCCATAGGCGCTGCGCGCGCTGACCGGGGAGGCTGGCCACCGTTCTGAGCCTGCTTCTTAGCTTGTTTCTTCCGATCGAGGTACTCAGCAAGCTTTCTCTTTCTCGCGTCAAGCTTTTCCTGGTCCCCGCGCATGCCTCTGCCGGCAGCAGACTTGGGCGCAACAGACCCAGTCGGCGGCGCCATCGCAACAGAAGTTGAAGGTCTGACGGAGCCCACGCTTGCCCTTACAACCATGGCCGGCGTCTCGTTCCTGGACATGCTTGGCATCATGCCGCCCACGGTAGCCGGCCGTGCCTGCTCTCCTGCTGGCCGCCTCATGGCCGGCATGGGACCCCGGGCGGGGGTGTCCTCCTTGAGCTCGCTGGTGTGGCTGAACATACTGACGTCCGCGTCCTCCTCGACCTCGGTCTCGTCCATACAGACCCGCTTTGTCTCCAGGGGTACGGGCGGGGCGGCACGGAGCCGCTCAACCTCAGCTTTGAGCTCGGCAATGGTGTTCTTAAGCTGCATGTTCTCAAGCTGGAGGTCTTTGATGATGCGCTGATGCTCAACGGCGCTATGTTTGACCGTAACAACATTCCTCGTCGCAGTCGTCTTGATCTCCTTGGCTCTGTTGGCATAGTTGAGAGTGTTCAACGTATCCTGGTAGTTGTAGCCGGAAGGTGAGATGTTGGCGATCATGCAGGTCCGGCACGAGCCACCGAGGGAATCCTTGAGCAGCCGGGTCAGCTTGCTGTTGCGGTAGGGCACATACTGTCTGCGGCCGTTGGTTGGCGGCTTGCACAGCGCGTTGATGCAGCTTCCCAGGGTGAGCAGGCTTCTATTGATGTTGGCGCCCTCAATGAGCCGGATCCCCTTGTTCTGGGTCCGGCATGCCCTTTCAGACCCTGCCAGGTCAATGAGAGACAGCTTAGACACCAGCATGGGCTCGGTGATCGCAGCAGTGCGGTCGCATTGCTCAATTCTGACCTGGAACACCGCGTGTGACCTGGACGATTGCTGGTTGGCGGCTGTAGAGAACTGAGTGCGATTGGCAGTGCCACGCGCAATGATGCTGATCACGTCAGCCAGCTTCTCGGGAGTCTCTTCGGAGAGGCCGGCGATGGTCATCCCCTTCGCGGGGTCCTCCCTCAGGTCGAGGACGCGGGCCTTGCCCTTCACGGGTGGAGCCAGGAGGTCGTGGATCTGCTCGTTATAAATCTCAATGTAGCTCACGACGACCTTGATGCGTTTCGTGTCAGCACTCGCGGCGATTCTCGCGAACACTTCCTCCATCGTCAGCATCATGACACCTTCGATATTCTGTGAGGGTTCGCCCATCATGGTGAATGTCTTGCCTGCGCCAGTGGCACCATAGGCGAACACAGTCGCGTTGATCCCGTCAAACACGGGACCGAGCATCTTCTGGGCCGTTGCTTGGTATACTTGCTTGTTCGTGGCGTTCTCGAGCACAGAATCGAACTGGAAGGAGAGATTCTTGTATCTACGGTTCACAGGGCACTGCTTGCCGTGAACCATGGCCACTACATTGTTTGCTCCGTGGTATGACGAGGGTTCGGGGTCAAAAAAGAGCATATCCTCGCTCACACGGCTAATGATTATCGGATGCTTTTTTTCACGCTCAATTTTGCTCTCTGGACGTATGCGCACCGCAATTGCGACGTTAGAGGCTGACATCGATGATGAGCAAAATTTTCGCAGGTTTTGGAAATTCTCCGGAGTCCTCCGAGTAGTGATGAACAATGATAGCTATCCGGTCTGTTGCCTCGCACTGAAGCGCAGAGACCATTATTCTGTCGTCTACAAATTCGTTGACCCGCCATCAGCCAGTGTCTCATCACCGTTCATGATGTATTATAATAACAATCATCCACTATACTCTCCAATAACGCTCATTCTTTACCCGGCTGGGATTATCGGTTGACCCCCTTCAAGGGCGACCAAACCCTAATCTTCATAATCCCTCAGCTGCTGGTCATCACAAGCATAGGGCCGTACACAGGACTGAAGCCCGCAGAGTACAGCCGTTCCTGCATCTCGCCGTTGATGTCGATCTGGCAGAGTGAAGGGGGGATGAGCTCGGCCATGGTGACGGGGCCGCTCTCATCAGTCTCCATCAGAGTTTCTTGGATAAGGAGAACAGAAGCACCTTCATACTCGTAATATCCATCTCCATCGCGGGGAATAATCACCTCCTGCACGTCTGCGAGGCCTCGTAGCCATGCCATCGCCGCGATGCACTGCTCGTTCTCAGCAAGAAACGATTCGGTCTGTAGCCCCGCAGCTGCGCAGAATGCATCTGCAGGCATGATCCAACCAGAAACAACGCGCATAACCAAACGTTCGTCTCAAAATGAACAAATGTGCAGTTTTGCCCCTGCATTCTTGTGCTATTGAAGGGTCAAACAATGTGTTTATACTGCGCAACACTGCCCTGTCTCCCTCCTACTCACGTCTAAAGTCGGTAGGGAGATCGTCTTCTCCAGGGCTTCCACAAAGCGTCTTCTTCGTGGACGTCAGCACAGCTGCAAATCATCACAATCGCTCACACGTCGTCTCATTGTCTTCTATTCCACATTAAATTCACTTCTACACTTGTATATGCTGGTAATGGTGTTCATCGTCGGCTCATATGACATCTTCATCTATGACCAGCTGCACACCTGTAGTGCGCAACAAGATGGAGATATATACGATCAAAGCCTCCATCAAGCAAGCTTTCAGACAGAACTACACCGAAGAACGGAGAGTGGGGGATTACGCCGCAGCAAAATATCTCTACTCATGCCTGCTGGCCCGGCTCGCGGTTGAATGCTATGCGCAGCGCCGGCAACTCCCCCTACATGACGCCGACTTCCACAAAGGACTGCTCACTCATCTACGCGGCGGTCATCCGGGTCAGGCCTACGCGGCCATCGTGCAGTCGCTCGACACTCTGCCGATGTGGCGGGAGACTACCACGCAGGATCTGGTCGCGCAGCTCGAAGGTCGTGCGGAGTCGCATGGAGTGAGTCCCAGTCTCCGGAAGTGGTTCATCCGATACGCCAACTCTGTGAAGCTGTGGCTCGCCCGCACGGTGACGACGTACCGTGACAGGCTACAGGGCACCCTCGCCCGACTCGAAGAAGCTCTCGCAGGTGTTGGCTCTCCGGCCTTCTTCGAGCAGGAGTTGGCCGGCGTTCACGCCATCCTCAACATGGTCAACCCTGAGATCCTTGCGTGTCTCCCCTCGCTGTTCTGGGCGACTCACATGGGTGAGAACGACGGGCTCCCAGTCTCCCAGGCTGCCCCACGCATTCTCTCTTGCGTCTGGGCAATTGCTGACGGAGTGGAGACGTTGAGTGGCCTCATCAGCCACTTCAACGGGGAGTACTCGATGTCGCTCCGCCAGCCTCGCCTCGTGCCGATCGTGCCCATGGCCCCCCGTCCGACCGGGCTTCATGGCCTACGGTGACACGATGGGCCTACTGAATGATAATTTCTGTCATCGTGTGGGAATTAATCACGCACTCCCACACGCCACCAAACCGTTGACAGAAGAGCAGAAAAGACGCTACCGGGACAACCCCAGGTCAATGGGCCGTCTGCTCAGCCTGAGCACCGATGGGGTCTGTGTGGCGGTGACGATTAGGAGAGGCTTCGGCCACTATCGGCCACAACATGATGCGAGCATGCCTGTTCGAAAGCGAGCGAAATGGCGGGAGAAAGAGCGCCCGCGACTCGGGACCAATAATGCCGATGCTCCGCCCGCGCCGGATCCTGATGCCCACCTCATGGGGTTCGACCCGGGCGCAAGGTCCATCGGAGGGTATTACATCAGGCACCCCGATGGCACCACCAGCTCCGGCGTCCTCCCAAAGTGCGGATACACTAAGACGCCAAGTTTCGGCTTTGATATGACGGCCGCGTCGTTCAAGAGCACAAGACTAGTGAGTATCAACAACTCTATTAGGTTTGTGCTGGACAACGCGAACGACATTTTCGAGGCTGGAATGCGTAAGTCTTTCCGCCGAGTGCGCTTTGCGAACCACATCCTTCGCCAGAAGCACTTCGCCCGCTGCGGCCAACAGTTGGCTCGGGAGTTCGGTCGCCACCATCCCATCGCGACCCCCATTCGCCTGAAAGTCTTCTACGGGAGCTCGGGATTCACCACGCCTGCTGGTATGTTCATTCCTTGCGCGCCATATCGAAAGTTCGCGAGAGAGATAGTACCCCTTCTCAAGGGTATAACATTGTCGTCGATCTTAACATGGTAGACGAGGATCGCACCACCGTCGTCTGCCCTCACAGCCACGCCCCCTACAAGCGAGTTCGTCCGCGTGATGACCAGCACGTTCACCCACATCGTGTGATGCTCTGCGAAAATCCACAGTGCCGTGGTGCTCAGTGGCGCGCAACAGTTCCTGATGCTCTGAATGTTGATCATCGGGACAAGAGTGCTGCAGAGAACATCCTGTGGCGTTCTCTTGCCACGGAAGATGAGCTCAGTGGCTCTCCATTCAGTCGCACCTCGATCCCGCGCCTTCCAACATCATTCCAGTATCATCAATTGGTTAACCGCCAACATTCGTCTACGGACGGATGATGTTGTGCAGTTTGGCACTTTGATCGTTCCTTTCAGGCCCTGTCTGGAGGTTCGAACAATGTGTTTATACTGCGCAACAATTCTGTTGAATCTATTTATGAGTAGTTCAGACCATTTTCACCACTACAGGAGGTTCTACCCTCAAGTCTTAGTCTAAACGCTACACATTCGGCGCCGTCTAGCCTACGTTGCACTTGGACTGCATGTTAAAAGACCAACCTAGCATTAGAATGGCCGGGTTGTGTGGTGAGCTGGATGGTACTTTGACCCATGCCCGACTGAGCCAGCCGATGCCCGAAATTGCACATTCCTGTAGGCAGCCGCATCACTTCCTTTGCGATAACTGGGTCTGGGTAGTGGGAAATGATTCGTATCCGCTTCTCGTATGACGTTCAGTCTTTCTCAGCAGACAACCTGATTCCAGTCCTATCTGAGGTCACACTCTGCCGAGGCAGCAGACCTCGCCCACAACACCGACGATCATCTGACTGTCCAGCTACATAGTAAATGCTGTGTCACTTCCTCTTCGATTAGCAAGGTCACCACGAAGGGAACTTCATCGCAATGTCCGATGCAACACACCTCCATGACCTCAAAATGATCTGCGAATGTATTCACTGCCACACGGCCCCTACCATGTTTTGTGGTGCATGCGCGGTTGACTGTGGCAGAGTCACAAAATGCTGCATTGGGGAAACACTTGCAAACCTGGCAGACTCGACTGCACGTGGAGTCGGCATCACTATGTTTGTTTCAAGAAGTGGAGGATATAAGTACGAGTGTGAAGCAAACAACGTGGCATAGTCGCCAAAGCCGAGACCCGTGCATCGTCACTCAACCCAGCTCAGCAATCCGCAATGATTTATCCGAAAAGGTCTTCAGCAGCAACCACAGTAGTAGCCGCACCCTTAGCTGCCTTCTTCCGCCGCCCGTCGTACCACTCGGCAGCCTCCGCATTCACCGTGGGCACGCCGAACAGTCTGCTCATAATAGTGTCGGCGAGGGGGTCATACTTCACAGGCACCGTGCCCATGTACCCCACCAGCTTCTCGTGTGTCTTCTTGTTGAACGCGCGCCCCTTGTTTGAATGGTTAGACGCCTTCTTTCGTTTGACTCTGAGTGATTTGGAGGCGGCTATGTTTCTTGCAATATCAGCCGCTCCCATCTGTGAGCGTGTGACGAAGTCGCGGAGGACGCGGCCATACCACTCGGAGTCCTCGTACACTCCGGCGTTGAGGTCCATCTGAGACTTGAGGCCGGTGACCTTCAGGGCAATCGTGTTGGCCTCAGTAACCTTGCTCATTTGGGCACGGTCAATGGTCTGAGTCTTCGTGGCCCAGCTCTGAAGCACGGGACCGACAGAGTCACGGAGGGCCTGGTTGCGAGCGAGGAGGGTCTTCACTGAGGTGTCTGCGGGCTCGTCGGTGTCTTCCTCCTCGGATTCGGAGCCAGACTCGTCATCTTCGTCGTCGTCCTCGTCGAAATCGCTGGGGATCTCGTCGTCGTCGGAATCATCGTGCTTAGGCTGGTCGGTATCCTTGGGAGCGGGAATGGAGAGTGTTACAGCACCCATCTTCTTGATAATGGTATCGAGCATGTTGCTGACTTCAGTAACGGTTCCTTTGCCGCCATGCTTCTTCGCTGCTGTGTGAATCGGAGAAACCTCCTTAGGGACGGGAAGCTGGTTAGCAAGAGCAAGAAGCTTCTGGAAATGAATCCTATACTCAAACAGGAGCTTGTAGATGCTCAGCTGACCACGAATGGCCTCGGGAGTCTCTTGATTCATCGTCGCCACAACACAAGGAGCTAAAGTGCGGCGCGGCGTCTCGACTTGATTAGGCCCACGGCCAGCCCATTCGCGTGATGTGAGTCAAGTTGAGGTCTCTACGATGTCTCTTCTACATTTCGCATTTTATGCACTGCGATGGTGTTCTCACTCGAAACAACCGTTAGCCAGACGGCAGAGAGCATTTTAGTGGATGTATCCCTTCCCACTGGTGTATCAGCTAAAAATGCAGACATGTACTGCACAGACGTGCATGTGAAGCTCTCAATTACCGACTCCGGACGTAGTTACCTCGCTATCGTTGATTTTGCGGAGTCCGTTGATGAAAGCACATGCAGTGCAAGAGTTAAGCCTTCAATTACCGGCAAAGGCAAAGTACTTGCAATTTCAGTGAAGAAGATTAACCCAGGCGTCATTTGGGAGCCTATTCTCTTCAAAGCAAGCAAGCTTGACCTTATTAACCGCAGGAAACAGGCAGAGGAACGGTACTCAGCTAATGAAGCTCAGCGGGCGAAGGACCGAGAGGCGGCGGCCAAGCAAGCAAAGGACAACGAAACTGCATTCCAGCGCTCAGAAGCCGAGAGGCAAAGAAAGGACGTAGAACAGAAGAAGAAGGCTGAGATGGAGAAGGCGCATGCAGCAATGGAGGCGATGGCCCAGGCCGAAGCCGCGGCCAAGGCAGCCAGGGAGGAGGAGAGAAAGGAACAGGCCAAGAGCAATGTGATCGCCCAAATGGCCGATAGCAGCTCGATCCAAGCTTCAGAGCAAGCCCCGGTCCCAGCGATACCGGCCGTGCGGCCGACGATGGTTGCTCGGACGACTTTCAAGTCAAAGGGCATCGTTCGAAACAAGCAGGAAGTTACTAACTGAGAAGGTAGTTATATCGATAGGTGTAAATGGAGTGGGAGGGATTGGTACAGGGTGTGTGCCTGTTGAGGTAATCAGATCGAAATTTTGAGTGGCTGATCTGCAAATGTTATCGTCGGCGTCATTTGGCTTTAGTAGCCAGCAGCTGGCGCCCATTATGAATGAAATGGCTACTTATGAGCAAATTACTAAGAAAAAGCGGCATACCGCGTCACAGAAGGCAAAGGACGAAGAGATCAAACGTATGTCCACTCTCCTCCGTTTATTCAGGTCGTTTGCGTCACTCGCCACTTCGGCAACGCCTCAAGGCACCCAAACCACAGCCCGAGAGCATCCACTCCTCGCGGAAGTCTTCGCCAAGACGGAAATCACCCCGCAGAGTTCCGAGCAGCGCTGCCAGCAGCACAATCGATCGTTCCCCGCGCCTGCTGGAGTATCCCCGTGGCCTTGACGAGACTACGCGCTCCGAGATGTCTGTTAACGCCAGAGAGGCTACCACCCGTGTCCTTTCGAACGCAACATTTCAGCGCGAGGCGATCAAGACTCGCGAGTCCAACCGCCGCGAACGGGAACAACTACATGATATTAAGGATGAGCGTGGCCGTCGGCGCCGCTGGAAGAGCAAGCTTGAGAAGTCGCCGTTCAACGTTGATCTCGTAGCCGTCCATGAGCGTCAACTCGAAGAGCAGCGACTGCAGCGAATCCACGAGAGCAAGCAGGTCCGGCAGATGAAGAAACAGGAAGACCGCCTCCACCAGCGCCTGTTCCAGCGCCAGCTTGACACGATTACCTCTGAGGGGTCTGTCCGCGAAGAGGCCGACCACCTCCAGAAGGAACGCCGCGCCCGTGCACTTGAGAACTACTTGGATGCGACAAGCCGGTCAGCCAGGCCCGTTACAGCCTCTGCGGAGGAGTTCAGACAGCATCACAAGGACCTGCAGACTCTGACGGAGCAGCGTCGGAAGCTGCTGGAGCTTAGGCAGGGGAGGGAGTGAGCCATGGCGCTGTATCATAAAGAGCGGCGTTGCGTTCTTTTCTTCCGATTACCGACATGTTGCAGTCTCGTACAAGCCTGCTGGCTGGCCAGACCTATCACAGCATGGAAGTGTTAGTTGCCTCGGCATGGACGTGGCAGCCTGGGTTTGATTGTTTCTTCTTATCGAGTGATCAGATTCAGATTGACTCAATAGTTGACGATTTGAGACCCGTTGATCAGCTGCCGCTGAGACCACAGAAAGTTTTGCATTGTTCTCGGAATAGAAAGAGAACGAGGCGATAGATGCAATTGCAAACTTCAAGAGCATTCTTAGTACGATCGATAGCGATCGTTTTAGGCTTTTTAGTATTCCGCAGCGTGCAAACTGGAATCACAGTGACATCTCAATCCTTCGACGGCGCGTCAGCTTCCAACCTCGGCTTTTCAGTGTCTGTAGTGGAAGGTTATGCCATTATCGGTGCTCCTGGCGCCGAAACAGTTTACGGCATCGCCTTTTCCAGCCCCACGAAGGCCTGGTCCTCACCCACCGCCATGGCGGGTTCCTCCACCGGAGGAAAGCTCGGCTACTCTGTTGATATTAGCGCGTCTGGCTATGCCGTGGCTGGCAGGCCGTATCAGTCGGTCAGCGGCGAGAACGGCGCGGGTCGAATCAACATTTACCAGCGTGATTCTTCGGGCAACTGGAACCAGAAGACGACAGTGAAATCCCTCGACGACGACGAGAACGGATACTACGGCTGGGCCACCGGCATCTTCCCTGACGGCGGCGTGCTCGTTGGCAAGCCGAACAATGACTTCAATGACGGCGGCTGGGTCAGAGAGAGCGGCGCCTTCTACTTCTACTCGGCGTGGAACCAGGGCGAGACATACCTTAGATGGCTGGATAATGCATACGTTCATATCGGATACGCAGTCTCGTGCAACAGATACTCTGGTTCTGTCTGCGCCGGCTCGGCCCCCGACAAGGACGCTGGCCAAATCCATTTTGTGACAAAGTCCGGCGCCACTCCCTCCCAGTACCCTGCCGCGGTGTCGAGGTCCGGGTACACCCACATCGGCCATTCCCTGAGCATTGACTCGACCTGGCTTGCGGCAGGAACTGACTCGGGCCAAGTCTTGCTGTGGAAGCTCAGCTCTGGGTCATGGGCCGACTCAGGTGTGCTCACGCGCTCCGGCCATGCCTCTTTCGGGGAATCCGTCGCTGTGGCAGGGTCCTACCTCGCTGTCGGCGCTCCCAGCACCAACACTGTTTTCGTTTACACATTTAACGGCATTGGCTGGGTTGATTTCGACACATATACAGGCAGCGGACGCTTCGGCGCCTCTGTGTCGCTGTGGGCCGGCTCCTCGGGCGTGTCGTACCTTCTAGTCGGCGCTCCCGAGTACAGTTCAAATCGGGGTCGGGTCACCATTTATAACTTTATAACTTCGGCTGGATACAAGGGAAGTCTGAGGTCGGGCATCACTGCCTGCCCGACCGGGTCCTACGCTGCGGCAGGGTCAACCTCGTGCACGACCGCCTCCCCTGGCTACAAGACAAACTCGGACCAGTCTGACCAGACGATATGTCCAGTCGGTACGAGCTCAGCAGGCAACACAGACGTTTGCTCTGCATGCTCTACTGGGTCATACGCTACCCAGGGATCCACGACCTGTACGGCGTCAAGCACGGGATATAGGACCAACGCTGACCAGTCGGGTCAAGTCTTGTGCACTCTCGGCTCAGTCTCACCGGGCAATTCGGACCACTGCACGGACTGCTTCAACGGGTACTACAGCTCGGCCACGCCCGCCTCTGCCTGCACAAAGACTGATGCCGGCAACTTCGTCGAGAACAACAACATGCCAAACTCGGGCCAAACCCCATGTGCTTCAGGATCTTACGCTCCAGCAGGATCATCCTCGTGCACTATAGCCGCTTCGGGACACAGAACCACGAGTGACCAGTCCGCCGAAGTGGACTGTCCCGCTGGGACATTCTCACTGGGTAACACAGACACGTGCACCAACTGTTACGACGGCAAGTACCAGCCAGACAGCGTGCAGACAACCTGCCTTAATGCTACAGCCGGCCACTACGTACCGGCCGACGGAGACCCCCACCCTGCCCAAATCCCGTGCCCGGCAGGGTCATACCAGCCGAGCGGCCAAGCTTCAACATGTCTGGACGCAGACATCGGCTACCACGTCTCGAACCCAGGCTCCAGTGCCCAGATGGCCTGTAACGGCGGCTGGTACAGCCCGAGTTCCCGCCAGTCATCGTGCACTGAAGCCCAGCCGGGCTACTTCGTCCCTGCCGATGGGGCTCGAACCAGCCCGACCCCGTGTGCCAATGGGACGTTCTCCGCGGTCGTGCAGAGTGTGGCATGCACGAGCGCTGAGACCGGGTACTACGTCGCTGACTCCGACAAGACAAGGCAGGTGGCGTGCGATAACGGCCACTACCAGCCGCGCACAGGTCAAACCTCTTGTTTGAAAACAGATGCCGGGTTCTACACTGAAGCCGACGGCAAGCCCCACGAGACCCAGGACGCCTGCCCCCCGGGCTCATACTCGGCAGAAGGCAGCAGCCAGTGCACCCCCGCCGAAGCCGGCTACTACGTCCCAAGCTGTGACCAAACCCAGCAGCTCCCGTGCGACGGTGGCTACTACCAGCCCAGCCCGGGCCAGACGGCGTGTGAGCTGGTCAGCCCTGGGTACTACACCGCCGACGACGGCGACGGGCACACTACCCAGACCCCGTGTGAGGCCGGCACTTACCAGTCGGCAGAGGGGCAGTCGTCATGTGTCGCGTGTAATTCTGGATATTACAGTCCCCCTGGAGCGGCCTCAGATACTTGCACGAGGGCGTCGGCTGGATACTACGTGGATGACGCTGACAAGTCCCTGCAGAAACCGTGTAACAACGGCAAGTACCAGCCGGCAGCTGCCCAGACCTCTTGCATCACGACCAGCGCCGGCTTCTATGTCCCGGCGAACGGCGCCCGGTCGAGCCAGACGCCCTGCCAGAGCGGCTACTACAGCAGCGCCGGCGCGTCCCAATGCACCGTATCCCCTGCCGGTTTCGTCCCGACCAGCGACAGGAGTGACATCGAGGCCTGCCCCAGCGGCTGGTACGCCACAGAGGGCTCGGGCTCATGTACCAAGGCCCGGGCCGCGCACCACGTCAACGCGGCCAGGAGCGGTGAGGAGCCGTGCGACACGGGGTACTACTCCCCCGGCGGCCAGGAGACGTGCACCGCAGCGGATGCAGGCTACTTTGTCCCCGCTTTCGACCAGTCCAGACAGTACCCCTGCATGGCCGGCACCTACACTGCCTCCGCCGCCCAGTCGACCTGCACTGCAGCATTAGCCGGTAACTTCGTCCCCGACTCAACCCAGTCGACCCAGACACCGTGCCCCGCAGGCACCTGTCAGCCCGACGAGGGGATGACCTCGTGCAACCCATGCCTTGCTGGCACATACAGCGGCGAGGGACAGGCAGCATGTACAGACGCGTCCGCAGGCCACTATGTCCCAGGTCCCTCTGCTACTAGCGAGACGGCGTGCTCACCGGGCACGTTCCAAGAACTCGGGGGACAGGTCTCGTGCGGTGAGTGCCCCTCTGGTCATTACTCAGACTCAGAGCAGGCAGCCTGCGACGCTGCAGCTGCTGGCTACTACGTCCCCGAGACCGACAAATCTGCCCAAGCCGAGTGCAACTCCGGCAAATTCTCACCCAACACAGGTTCCAGCGAGTGTACCCCAGCCGACCCCGGCTACTACGTCCCACCCACGGGCGCCCACACTGACCAGACCCCCTGTCCGGCCTCGACATACCAGACGGCCCAGGGCCAGTCGGCCTGCATAGATATTCCCGCAGGTTACAGCGCCGCGGCTGACACAGGGCCCACACCATGTGACGACGGCAAGTTCAGCAGTGAGGGCGGCAGAGCGTGTGACGTTTGCCCATCTCTCACAAGCACTCCAGCCGACGGCAAGCCCCACGACGAGTGCTTCGAGTACCTGGTAGACACCCCAAGCGCCATCATCATCAACGGCTCAATCATCTCGTCGGCCCTACTCTCTGCTTCGTTTGGCGAGTGTTCCTGTGCTGTTGTTACTGGAAATGAGTCGACTCTGGTTGTTCCAGTGTGTGTGTCATTTGACGGGGTCATTCCTGCCGGAGAATACGACCTGACACTCAACTTTGATGGGTTGGTCGAGTCTTTGATTGTGGACATTCCATCGAATATAATGATTGATCCAGATCTTACAGTCAGTGGAGCGAGCCTCGCTGTCAATCAGACCAGCATAATCTGCCCCTCCTCATTCGAAGTCAAGACGATCAACTGGACCGCAGCTCTAAGCACCGTGACAGCTCTGAGCTCAACCTCTGTCCAGTGTGTCGCCTCCGGACCCATTTCCACTGCCATCCTGACCACGTTCAGCCCCTACCTCATCTCCGACGACGGGGCCACGACTGCTGAGCTGGGCGAGGCTGGCGCCACTGTCTGCGTAGCTCTGGTCGGTGCTCGTTTTGGATCCACCGACTTGATTCGAATCCTCCTCGACAAATCCGAACTTTCCCCGCTATTCCTATCGGGCGGGAGGGTCTGCGCGTCAGTCCAGAGGTATGATTCATTCCTTGACGTCATCAAGCACTGTGAAATCGATGCTTATAGTGGGCAGACTCTTCTGGCACACTCTGATCCAACAGGTGGCGATGCGTCTGGCAGCATGCTTCTTGTCGCACTGGGAGTGGCAGTTCCAATCTTTGGAATACTCGCGTGCCTTCTCGTATCCGGAGTTGTTGTCACCGCGTGCACTCTGGCACTTGTTCCAGGGTCACTGCTTTTTGTCATGCGTCGTAGGCGTCCCAAGGTGGCAAGAACGGACGACTCGACCGCGATTCTACCCATTCTCGTGCCCTCTAGCGTGAACGCGAGGACAAACAGTGTCAAGCTACCGCCGCTGAGCCTCGCCAGTAGTCAATCCCACCTGCTAGGATCTCACTCGACCTCGGTGTCGCCCTTGTCGTCCCGACGTCTCGTGCCCCTTGCAGGTATTGGTGGCGCTTCCACACTTTATTCGCCCTCTGGTGTGAATCCTGTGCTTCCAACAACACCGAGGCGCTCAGAAGTGTCAATATCTCCAAGGCTGTCGAGTCTTGATAGGATCGTGATCCCAAGCTCGCCAATGAGATAGCTCACCTGCAGATTCATTAAAGCAGCAGTGACCACTGCGGGGGGATTAGACTTCATCCAAACGTCCGCTTGTCTTGAGATTGAGCCCACGACGGGCTGAGCGTTGAGCTCTATCGCTTTTGCTAACTGGGGCCCCCAGTTCAGTGCGGAAAGCATCTCACCACCTAAATCTGCTGGCTAGTGTAATGAGGAAAACAAACAAACATGGCTTAGCGCTTTATCTGGGGATGTTTCTTCCAGCAGCGCTCCTCCGGGTGACCCGAAAGAAAGAAAGAAAGAAAGAAATTTACGTTTGCCTGGTATCAGGCCCCGGACTGAGCTTGCTTCCCATTATCCTGGAGCTGAGTGCTCCGGGGCACGGCCGCCACCCTCTGTCCCAATCAATTGATTAAACCTCTTTCGCTAGCTGTTCTATCCATACCACAGTGATCACTGTCATGGTTTTAGTCAGCAACAGCCGTTTAGACGAGTATCGTCTTCATGTTGCAAGCAAAAAGCAGCCGTCTAGCATCCTCTTTTTCCTCGGGAGCGAGAAACTAGCCGAAATCCGCGCGGCGTTCATCCCGACAACGAGATTCCCAACATTCGAGGATTTCCAATGCTTCTTTGAGACAGAGATCCGTCCTCCCATTCATAAGCCTTCCGAGCAGAATGAACCCGAGAAGAACGACGACGACAAATCGGCCGAGGAGCTCAGCGCTCTCCTGGCCAAGCTCAAGGATATAGACACCCAAGCGGCCTCGATCGCTTCAGACGAGCTGAAGCAGGCCTTCATCACCGCAGCCCTCAAGGCGGTCAGTCCGCCACCGACGGCCCCAGACACCTCGACCAACGCCTCAGAGCGCCTCTCGAGGGAGGAGCTCCGCGAGCGGGCGGACCTCTTGCTCACCTACACCGCGTACTTCGAGCTGACACCCGCCCAGCGGGCTAACCCAACCGCTCGCGCGGCGATCCTGGAAAGGACCACGCTCACAGGTGGAGACATCACCTCTATGCAGAAGATGTTCCTAGCTTTCGGCAAGCACTGTCGCCAGCTGAACCCCAAGTTCCCGACAGAAGAAAACGGTTACACGCCCCTCACCGAGAAGAGGCTGATATCCACGCTTTTTCCGCGTGCTGACCCGCGGTTTTGACGTCACCGAAGCCGCCCTCGCCTTCGAGGATTTCGCCGACGGCGCCACCACCATCGATGACGTCCAGCACCGCATCCTGGCTTTGCCAACTAACTCCGATGGGACGATCGTCACGCCTTGGTCCTTCTGCCAGAGGACCTCCGGTCCCATGGCAGGCGCCAAGGTCCCCGCTACACCGGGCAACGGCCGCAAGACCTGCCGCGTCCACGGTCCCGGCGGCCACTCTACTGAAGAGTGCCGGCTGCTGAAGCGCCAGAGTCAGGCTAACAGAGCCACACCGGCGGGCCGCCAACCTCAAGATCCCCGCCAGGGCCAGGCCTCTCAACGCACACCACACCAAGCCTCAGCCGCCCAGCAGAACCAGTCACGCCAGCCGCAGGCAGGTTGGTCCCCAACGACAGGCCGCTGGACAACC
Organism: Carpediemonas membranifera; assembly: GCA_019828565.1. Taxonomy (NCBI): domain Eukaryota; phylum Fornicata; genus Carpediemonas; species Carpediemonas membranifera. Next base: position 65,618 of record JAHDYR010000040.1, on the reverse strand, counting down.
ACAGCAGCCCCAGCAACCATCGACGTCGAAGGGTCCTTGGCAGTTCAGGCAGAACCCCAAGCAGGCCACACCATTCACACCGACACCCCCAACAAGCCCCAACAAGGCAGCGTTCAGAACGTAGAGCATGCCGAGCACGCTTACTCGCCGGGCCGGCTTCTCCGGATTCCAGTGACGATAGGTGACACGCTTATCTCAGCGACGGTCGACCCTGGCTCCGTAGTGTCCACCATCTCGCTGGACCTCGCCAACGCACTCGCCCAGTTTGGCAGGAGGGGCCCCGACATGGTCCAGCTGACGGGCCCTGACGACCAAGGTCTCCAGCAACACGGCACCTTCGAGACAACGCTGGTCGCGGACCGCTTGGGCGACCGCCGAACGATCATCGATTGGCCCCTGCACGTCATCAGCGGCAGGGCCGATAAGGTCCTCATCGGCTCGGATATATTGTGGTTCTTAGGCCTCATGTCCGACGAGGGCATCATGCTTCGCCTCCGCCCGCAAGTTCACGACGGCGAGGACGAAGGCCTCCCCGACGACCAGACCGATGACTTCCACGCAGTCAACAACATCGTCAGCGACGACGCGGGCCCACTTGGCACACGCATCGCAAGCGACTTCCCGCTCAAAGCCGAGATGGCTGATGTCATCCGCCGGCACGCACCGGTATTCGGCGAGCTGCACCCTGACGGCGCCCAGATCGCCGCCGCAACGATTGACATCGTGCCAGGCGCACCCCTACCAACCATGCCCCTCGACCGCTCACGGCATCCACCGCCGAAAGAGTGCACGAGATTATCGACGACATGGACAGACAGGGGCATCGTACGCGATTCCTACAGCCACGTGGCATCCGCAGCCGTCATCGTAGTGAAGAAGTCAAGCGAGTTACGACTTTGCGCCGACTACCGCGAGCTTAACTCGGTAACTACACCAGACAGGTTCCCCCTCGCAGATATCCGCACCTTCACCAACGACTTCATCGGTGCCAAGTACTTCTTCGCTTGTGACCTCCGGTCAGGTTTTCATCAAATGCCAGTACGCGAAGACCACAAGTACCTCACCGCTATAACGCTGCCAGGCCGGTTCAAAAGAGTACAACTTTGCACCCTTTTGGTCTTCGTAACCTACCGTCACAGTTCCAGCGGGCCATCCAGGCAATCCTTGCCCCTGTGCGCGCCGACGGTACGAAGAACTACATCGATGACATCTTTGGTCGAGCCAAGACACCTCAGGAGCTTCTAGACCACGTCGACCGCCTACTCTGTATCGCAGAGGAACGCAACGTCCGCCTCCGCGGCGACAGAGTGCGTCTTCGGGGCGGCGACGTCTGTATCGAATAAGGTGCGCNTGTTCTCTGGGTATGAACCTTTTGGTGGCCTTCTCCAGTCTCTTCTTTAACAGCCGACCGTATACTCTGTACAGCAACGGGGTGAGCGAGATGGGTCTATACGACTCTGGCTTAACTCTGAGTTTTCCGGTCTTGTGGATAGCTGACACTGTTGCGTATTTCCACGTCTCTGGGATCTTCCCTTCTCTATATACCCTGTTCATAAATCTGGTAAGCTCCTTGAGTCCTCGCTCATTGAGTTCTCTTAGCATGGTCCCTGTTGTGTTCTCTGGGCCCGGGGCTGTGTCTCTCTTAATCTTACTGATGGCTGCTCTCACTTCCTCCTTGGAGAATTCGTCCCCTCCTATGCCAGGCCACTCCTTCCACTCTGGTTCTCTGCCTCTACTTACCTTCGCATACTGCTTAAGCAGGATTTCACTGATCGTGGCCTTGTCCGTGGTGATCATTCCGTCCTTGAGCAGGCTGCCAGGCATCCCTTTTGTACTGGTTGTCGCACCACCATCTTCTGACTGCAGCCTCTACCATTGATCTCGATGCTTTGTATCCCTCTCTTGTGCTCTTGCTGAGGTCGGCTATCCACTCTTCTCTGCGTTTGTCCCAGCACTTCTTCAGTTCGCTGTTCATTAGTCTCGTCCTCACCTTGTTGCCTGCTTCTGACCATTCTGTTTCATGGAGGTCGGCCCATGCGCTGTCTTGTACTATCTGCTCTCGTGGTTTGGCTCTCTTCTCCCCGGCTGGTTCCCCCAGGCAGGCTCTGATTGTCTCCTCCCACTGATCTATCGATCCGTTTCTGTCTAGCTCCTTGATTGTTGTGTGGCCCTCCCTCTCTTCCATATTCCATGTGTGCACTCCTGGCATTTCCAGGCCACTGTCATCGTCTCTGTTGGCTCTGTATCGGGGTTCTTCCCAGGCAAGCTTGACCCCTTTGTGGGCCGACCCCCATACTCCCAGCACTGTCGAGCTGACCACTTGAATCTCTGCTTTCCTGATTCCCTCTGAGACCATTGCGAAGTCCGGTGTGGTGTTGCCACTGGATAATGTGCCCCTCTCTGGTATGATTGCTCTGAGTTTGTGTTTGTCCATAACGTCCTTCCACCTGGTGGTTCCGTGTGCCGGCCCTGGGGCCATGTTCCAGTCCCCAATGATGATTGCTTCCATGTCCCCTTTCATGTCCAGTATCTCTTGGATGTTGTCTCTGAACTGATCTTTCACTGTCTTCCCTTTATCTGAAGTGGGTGCATACACTGTGATTACCATGATGTCTCTGCTCGTCCTCATAATACTCGCCTGCACTCTTCCTGACAGGCTGTCAGTGATGCCGACATCCCATGTTGCTCTGGCATGCGGGCTTACGATTGTGCCGATGCCTTCTCTGGTCCCGTGCCACTTGGGTGTAGGGGGGTCGTCACCTGTGATTCCCAGTTGTCTGTTCACGCGATGCTGGCACCTGGTCTCTCTTTTCCGCTTTTCGTTCGTTGTTGCTAGTGTTTCCTCTGTTTCTCTGCCTGCTAAAGCGTACTGGAAGTCTATGAAGCTGTGGACTCTTGTGTTTGCTGTTCTCCATGTCTCTTGTATACAAACCGCTTCAATGTCTCTGAGTTTGGTTTGAATTGCTGTTGCTATTGATGCCGTGAAGTCCTTTCCTCGTCCTATGTGCCCCTGAGTGTTCAGGCTTAGGATCTTGAACGTTTCCATGTTGTACTATGCTCTGATCCTTATCCTGCGAATTCTGAGAGCCTTTTGGGCTTGCCAATGCCCCGTCGCATTTCCAGCGAGGCATCGAGACTATCCTCGGGCCCATCCTCCATAAGGGGGTTGACCCGTACATCGATGACCTCTTCATGTACTCCTCCGAGGAACTTTTCCTCAAGCTTCTCGATGACACCCTCACTCGCCTGGAAGAAGCCAACGCCTAGGCGCAAAGAAGTGCCGAATAGGCTATTCCGAGGCTCCCATAGTTGGTTTCATTGTCGACAAGGCTGGAGTTCACGTAGACCCTGAGCGCACCCGCGCCCTACGAGAGCTTCCCCTCCCACTGATGTCCACGGGCTCAGGACCGTGCTCGGCAAGTTCCAGTCCTTTGCCTCATTCATCTCAGAGAAACGCCACGAGCTGTTCAAGCCCCTTACCGCTCTCCTAGAGAAGGACGCCGTCTTCAGCTTCGGCCCAGCCGAGACTGAGGCTTTCAACACCCTTAAGTCCCTCTTCACCGATGACCTCTTCATCGCTCACCCAGACTTGTCCCTTCCTTGGACCCTCGAGACCGACGCTTCCAATGTCGGAGCCGGAGGTGTACTCTACCAGACTCCCAACGACAACTCGGGCAGACAAGTGCTGGCCTATTTCTCTCATACGTTCACCCCCACCCAGACCAGATGTGCTACCTGCGAACAGGAACTTTTCGCCATCGTATACGCCTTCACGCACCCCTCCCTCACCCACCTTCTGCGCGTGAAGCATGTAACCCTCAGAACGGACCACCGTAATCTGATCTACATGATCTACAAGTCCGCGACGAACGACAAGATCCTCCGCTGGCGTCTGACGCTAGCCGACTTCGAAATCACACACGTTCCCGGGAAGGATAACGTCATAGCTGATTCGCTCAGCCGGTATGGCCACGGCCAGACTACAGCCCAACCCGTCGCCGCCATATCTGTCGATGCCCGGTTCAAGGACAGACGAAGGTAGGTTCAGAAAACAAACAGGTAAGCCACTCCAGCGGCGTTGAAGGCTGATCTAACTGGGATGGAGGGGTGGGATATCTAAAGCCCCCTCCCCCATGACAGCACCATCCTGCTGCCTGTTGCGTCGACGAGCAATTTATTTGCTTATACTGCCGGTCGATTGTAGTCATAACAATGGCTCAAGAATAAAATTGGCTGAGTAAAAAAACACCTATAGCGAACCCGAGCCTGCTTGAGGTCCATTCGGGCAGGTATGTCGCGAAAAGAATTTGTGGGTTGGAAAAAAAGGCTTAGCCTGCGTTTCGCCAAAACGCTGAAACGATCGTCCTCATGGATCAGGACAATAATGTTCCTAACTACTACACTAACTACTACAACGTTGGAAACTGGCGTCCTTTCTCGATCATGATGCCTTCCATGATGATGGATCAGGGCATGCCCATTGATCAGGCCCGTTCACCTCCTGTTCCTGCCGCTTTTGATGGCATGGAGGTAGTCGGATCACCACCAGGTACCCGCGACGTCTGGTCCCCCGAACCCGTGCAGTACGGCGAGATTGTCCCCCCTGGTCTCAACGGCATCGGCTCCCCGCCGCTCCAGTACGCCATGGGCCACATGTACCACAACCCGCCCATGATGTACGCCATACAGTCCCACGAGGCCGCTGTCCGCATGGAGCACCGCGGCCGGGACCACAGACACGGGCCAGGGCACAAGGCGCTCTCGATGCCGTTTGCTGAGATGGTCGAGACGCTGCACTCCCTGTCAGCCGACCAGAACGGGTCTAGATACGTGCAGCAGCGCTTTGACGAGTGCTCTGAGACGGAGCTCGCCCTGGCGCTGCCCATGGTGAAGGAGCACGCCACGGACCTCTCGACTGACCCCTTCGGTAACTACGTCGTGCAGAAGTTCATCGAGAGAGCCACACCGGCCCAGCAGAGAGACGTTGTCGCGACGCTGACCCCAACCGTGTACCAGCTTTCGACCCACATGTATGGCTGCAGGGTTGTCCAGCGCATCATTGAGCTCTGCCCCGCATCCCACGCCCCCTTCCTCCAGCAGCTCCGGGGAGACATTCTCACAGTGATGAAGGACCAGCACGGCAACCATGTCGCCCAGAACATCCTGACCCACGCAACTCCGGCCGACTTCCAGTTCATCGCAGACGCGGCGGCCTCGCCTGGCCAGGTGAACGCCCTTTCCACCCACTCATTCGCATGCCGCGTGCTGCAGCGGCTTCTCGAGTATGGCACGACAGAGCAGACAGCCCCGCTCGTTGCAGAGATCGTCAAAAACGCCATATCCCTGGCCGAGAACCGGTTTGGCAACTACGTGGTCAGCCATGTGATCAAGAAGGGCCAGCCTGAGGATATAGCCGCCGTCGTCGCAGCACTTCACGGCGAAGTCGGTCGGCTCTCGATGCACAAGTTCGCCTCGAACGTCATCGAGTGCTGTCTGGAGTTCTCCCCCGCCCACCGCCAGGCCCTCATCACAGAGCTGCTAACGCCCCAGGGCGAGGTCCTTGGAGCACTGGTTAAGGACAAGTACGGCAACTACGTGGTGCAGAAGATGCTCGACGTGGCCGAGACCCGTGATCTCCGCTTCATGGTCGACTACGTGATGGCCCGGCTCCCGGCCATGCGGGACTTCGTATACGGCAGACACATTGCCACCCGGGTCGAGCAGATCGCCCAAACGCTGGAAAATAGTGAACACTCATAATTGGACATAAAGGATTTGATTTGTAGTCATATCTTCGTTGTGTGTAGTCGCTATCTAGTCTTCAAGAAGCCTTCTCAGTTGTATAGAGCCGATAGCCCGTGCCGTCGACCTCAAGAATTGTCATCAACCGCGGCTCGTGCACAGACATGATCGACCCATGCGCCGCTGCAACACCGCGCCTGGCCAACACATCCAGAGTGGCATGTCTATGCTTGTCCCGCAGTGACGATACGTTTTTCGCCAAATCATCGACCGTGTGATGCCGAAGAAGGGCGGCAAGAAGAAAGGAAAGAAGAAGGGCAAGAAAGGGAAGAAGAGCAAGAAGGAATCAGGCCCTGCGCGCCCACCTTTCAGCTACGAGCCTGTTAACGTGCCGTCCTCAGAAATTGTCCTCCTACACATCCGCCTCGTCTCCTGGAGCTATTTAGACTTCACTATCCGGGTTCCCGTAGACACATCCCTCTTCCTGATCAGGCGAATGATCCAAGACCGCCACGGTGGGTCCATTAACGGCGTCGTTCTCTACAAGAAGCAGGTTCACCCAGAGAACATCATATACCCGGACGACAACAGCACGCTCAGGGACCACGGCTATGCGGGATCCAACACAGGCGGTGATTTGCGAGAGGGGGTCATCTACTACGACTTCAAGCCCGACTTCCTTCCCATTGACAAACGGGAAGAGCTGGAGACCGCCCCGTCGCCCCGCCTCCATCCGCAGGGCTCCCCATACATGACCAGCCCTATGTGGAGTGCTGCGAGCGATGTGGCGACGCCAAGGGCTCGGCTCAACCAGACGGCGCCGTTCACCACGCCCGCCTATCTTACCGCCTCAGCCATGCCTGCAATGAAACTGCCGCCTCCCGGACCAGAGGTGGATGCGTAGGAGAAGTGGAGGCGTGCCCTGTATCACTAAAAGCGTCGAGCGGTTGAACTCGTCATCTTTTTCGCACATATTCGCCAAATTCGTCTTGCACAAAAGTTCCTCCCGATATCCATGTCCATCACACTTATGGTGCTGTTATGGTGCTGTTTCGTGTTCTCCCTTTCGTCTACACGTCTAGATCGCATTTATTCTCGCTATCTTCGTTTCGGTCTCTCCACGGTGCCGAACTAAACAACATCAATCAGGTGCGCCGACGGGACCCTGGAGCGGCAACAAGGTAAGTCCGCCGCATCATCATATGATGTCAGAATCCTAGCTGTGCGCCACGACGTCTTCGGACCCGTGGGATTGCATTGGCCTCTGGCCCTTGCTGCACACCGGGACAGCCGCGCCACTTTGTACGGCGTGGAACCCGAGTTAGTGCTAGGAACGTGTGGATAGTATGAGACTACCGCGCGACATCAGATGGACCTGGGACATTGAGCCTAGATGATACACTTGGACAACCCCGCAGCTGCTGGGACTGGCGAGTGTATGCGGGAGGGCAGCCCGCGACGTGGAGCCCCCACTGGAGTCATACCCTTGGGGGGGGGTCATTTTCGTCCGAACTGTCCGAATTGTCAGATTTGCTACAGCGTTAATAAAACGCGCCCATTGAACGAGTAATCGTTTACATGGACAGTGCAAGTCGGATGTCATCATTCTAATATCTGGAGAAGCTTCTGTTGTCTGCTTAGACACCAATGCAGTTTAATGCTCGCAACACTCCTTCCTTCATATGGTGCGGCACAAGTATAGATACCTCTATATTGACTATTCACCCAAGAAGAATACCGAAACAATGTCCAAAGACGAGGTAGATACCCGTCTTGTGGCGAAACTGCATGATGTGGTGCTGCAAAGGCATGGGGCTCGTGCTAAAGGGCTTACATCCAGGTTTACGAAACTAGTATACCATTATCCAGCGCTTCAGGTGTTTATTCTTCGCATAGCGCATGCTTCCGTCAGTGAGATGGAGGATTCCCTACGCTACCGCTTCCCCGCCTGTACCGTGATCCATAAGGGCGGCACCATCAGGTCCTGCCGCAAGAAAGCCATCGAGCACCACAAGGGGATAGTTATCCGCAAGTTTGGCCGAGTCAACGGACCAGCTGTGCTTGGCGAGCAGGTGGCCAAGCTCGACGCGCTCGACTGAGTGGCGAGGCAGGACATGCAAGAGCGTACTACTATCATACATTATAAAGGACAAACCGGGTCCTCAAGCACCTGTTGCTCTCCAAACATACCGAAGTCAGCCGATAATGGCGATGTTGCCACAAAAGTTGAGAACGCAATGGTGGAGGTTGCAGCTGGGCGCGACTGTTCGAGGGCATTTCGGGGGTTGTGCTACCATTTCATTCGACTCGAACGACTATACGACGATCACCGCCCATGTCAAGTCCTACGGCCGAATCAGGGCTTAAGTGCATCATTCACTTCGCCCAATTCCACTTGGACTTTCGTATGCCCGAGTTTGAAGCGGTTACTTCCATGTACGGCGTGAAATACGAGATTGACGAACCTCTCACGCCTGAACGGCCGTTTGCCATTCTTCGCTTCACAGGCGAGAACCCTAGGGACGATGTTGCTCGTGTGTGTAGCCGTTGTGTCCTCATCTACGAGGTCTATGAGTTCGTGGCCGTGGGCGACTCCATCCAGGACGTTGCCGATCAGTGCCGGCCACGCGCCGAGGAGATCACGCGGATGTTCCTCCCAGAGACCTCTACATGGGCCTTCGACCTCCTCACTTTCGGCCGCAAGATGTCTCTCTTTGACAAGCGAGACTCTTTCGAGAAGCTGTCGTTCCTCGCCCCCAAGTTCGGCACCGTGGACCTCAAGCACGGCGAGAAGATGTTCATGACGATGTACCACTACGGCGAGAACTCCAAGCTGACAGCCCCCGCCCGCGTCTTCCTGGGGATGCTCCTCCACACCGCCCAGCGCCAGCTGCCGTACAAATACACGCTCAAGAAGCGCCCCTTCCTCGGGCCGACCTCCATGGACGCCGAGCTCGCCCTGATCATGGGCAACATGGGCCGGGCGAGACCGGGGTCGTTCACCCTCGACCCGTTCGTCGGCACAGGCTCAATCCTCGTCGCAGCGACACACTGGGGCAGCACTTGTGTGGGGACTGACCTCGACATCAAGATAATCGGGGCTTACACGCGACACGGGGTTCGTAGAGAGAAGAACATCCTCACAAACTTCGACTTTTATCACCTGCCCCGGCCCTCCATCGGCTGGGCCGACATGAAGGTCAACATCTGGTCCGGGAAATTTGACTCAATCATTTGCGATCCACCATATGGCCTGCGTGCTTTTGTGAAGACAGTAGACTCGGGAGCGGCGAAACCGAAGGGCGAGACGCCTTCCATGCCGCGAAACAAGAGCACTTCGATCGCCAACCAGATGGTCTCCCTCCTAGCGTTCGCCGCCTCCCACCTCACCGTGGGCGGCCGCATCGTCTTCTGGCTGCCGGTGATTGTCGAGTTCTACACCGAGGCCGACTTGCCCACCCACCCTGCCCTCAGACTTGTGTCCAACTGCTTCCAGGAGCTCACTGAGGTCTATGGCCGGCGGCTGATCACCATGGAGAAGGTGAGGGAGGCCGCTGAGGGCGACGAGGCCGCTGTCATGGCGGGAAAGAGCTATGACAACTTCGGGAAGGTCGTGCGGCACATCCCAGTTGAGCCGACGCACGAGGGCAAGCGAGGCAGAGTCGATTGAGTTGATAGTTTAAAATGCGGGAATCCAGGACGAAGCCGGTATAGCCAGATGTATGACGTCCACGATCACCGAGCTACAGACGAAGGCTGCGGGGGTGCTCCTCCATCAACTTCTGGGCCTCCTTCTGTTTCGACTCGAAGCTCGGGTCAGAGGCAGCAGCGATGAACAGGAAAAGCGCAAAGGGCGTCCTGGAACCTATAGTATGTTTACTCATCCCAAATTCTTCCATAGAACCAGGTGTACTCCTATTTGAAGGACAAAGAGACCGTTACTGTCTGGCTGAGAGACATGCGTGATTTCTTCATCAAGGGACGCATTGTCGGCTTCGACGAGTTCATGAACCTCACGCTTGCTGATGCTATAGAAGTTAACCGCAAGAAGGATACCCAGCGTCCCATCGGTACCATCTTGCTCAAGGGTGAGAACGTCCTCCTCATATCTCAGCAGAAGTGAGGGCCAAGAGTCTTATTAGCCATCTTACGATGCATTAACACAGACAAGTCTTTGGCTGTGTCTTTATAAACGGAACGTCACCCTGTTCAGCCAACATCTGGACTTCCCTCTTTCCCCCAGCAATCAGGGGGGAACAAAGTGAGCAGACATACCCACGAGGACCGAGGAAGACCAAAAGACACACGTCCAGACACATTAAGCCCGGTCGATTAGCATAAGCTGCACTTAAGCAATGAGCGGCGAAAAGGAAGACTTCAAGATCAGTCAGAAGGAAGCGAATAGGATAAAGGAGTGCTTCAAGGACCCGAAGTTCGTTGAGCTTTTTGCCGACTACGCCAAGCAGATCAGTGACCCGGAAAACTTCTTGGTCCGTTTTCTCAGCCCCCTTTCACACAGAAGTATAGCGAGGAGATCAGGAAGCTCGAAGAGCAGAACAGGAACGACCCCAAGATCTGGCAGCAGGAGGTCGCCGAGTTCACACAGTCTGCAACACAGCAGAAGCCCTCAAAGGCCGCCGCTAGGCCCGTCCAGCGCAAGCCCGCGCAGCCTAAGCAGCAGCCGAAGAAGGTAGCTCAGCCGCAGCCTACCAAGCCTGTGCAGGCCCCATCCCTGGGCAAGCCCATGATTCAGGTGACCGCGTCCAGGCCGGCCTCCAAGACGGAGCCGGAGACCCCCGAGTACTCCGTGGCATACAAGGAGGCCCTCAACTGGTCTGACCATTTTAGTGTTCAGTTTAAGGTTAAGTCGGGGACACCGGACGCCATCAGGCTGACCGTGGCCCTCCCGGCCCAGCCCCGCATCGAGGACATCGACCTGGACGTCGAGCCGCAGTGGGTGGAGCTCGTAGTCCCCGGGCAGTACCAACTAGAGCTGCCCCTCGCGTTCCCGGTGGACGCGGAGGCCGTTAGCGCTGACTACAGGGGCGGTCGGCTAGTGCTCGAGATGCCGGTGGTGAAATAGTATGATAGCAAGGGATGCAGCATGATTTTCCCATTAAATTTGATCGCCAGCAGATGCACCGGGGGCGGGTCCTCGACTCTCCTTCACACTTGGACGTGGGTCAGCAGTGGCTGTGGAGGGTGACGCTGGTGTCTCAAGCAGAGCCTGTAGCTCGTCCAGACCAGTCGAGGCCGACGGGATGGAGGCAGGTGTTCCGGGGTCGCAGAGGGCTCCAGACGAGTCAGGTCGACCTAGAACTGCACCGTTCTTTCACGAGCTTCATCTAGTAGGTTTGTCACGGGATCGTCGCTGCTAAGTCGGTTTATGGGCCGCTCGTAAAGCGGTGCCGCCCGACGCCCGCCTCGCGAAAAAAACTACGAGGCCAAGCGAATGAATGATGCCTCATGTTTCTACTCCACGGCGAACGAATCAGCTTCCTCGGCCCTGTTACTGTCACCGGGGATGATGGTCCAGAGTGGTTTGATTGGATCAAACGCAGTTTATGGCATCAAAAACAAAACAGGCGCTTGCTCTTCTCAATCGATGCACAGCGTACGTTATTCAACGACAAAGAGGGAATTTAATGAATGCGTACTTGCTGGTGACGTTGTTAAGCTCGCTGATATGCTTGGTTCTGCCACCGCAGGATGCACGCCATCTGCCGAGGATATTGAGGTTATTGAGAAGTGCAAGGAAGAAATAGCGACACAACAGGAGGATAATGAGCTGTATATTAAGGGATACGTGCTGCAGTGCATCAACCAGTACAATAAGGTGTCCGACCGTGTCGCCATCTTCACAGACGCCGCCCTGTATCATATTAAGACTGCAGGAGGAGCTGTGAAGCGTAGCAAGCGCTTCCCATTCGAGGACGTTGCGTATGTCCACTACGGCAGCTTCCACCGCGAGAGGGACCACTACGGCGTCAAGGTCGTCATGGCCGAGGACAAGCCCCATGGAGACCGCGCCAAGCTCTACCTGGTGCCTACAGAGGTTGAGGACGGGCACAGTATGGCCGAAGAGATTGCCCAGGTGCTGAATTGCTTGCTACGTGCAGCCAAGGGCGCGGAGGGCCTCGGGCTCGTCAATCAAAACACGCTCACCCGGCCAGGGCGGGCGGGCGGGATCCAGCGGGTGGTTAGTGACACGGTGAAGGGGCGGCTAGGCAACTAGGTTAGATTTTTAAACTGGCAGGCTTAGGACGTGACATGTGGCTTGGATAACAAGACTTGTTGGACCATTTAGCTGGAAATGTGGCAACAGGCCGTCGCTGGTGTTGCTATATCCATAATCAGCCTTTGTTGGGCTACGTTCTCCTTCTTTCTCAGCATACTTATCATTAAGCGGCTGAAAACACACGACGCCGCGCCGCTCCACATACTAGGCGCAGCAACGGTACTCGCACTAGCTATATTCACCCCATTTCTGGTCATCATCGACTTCCTCGTTGCCGAATTCCTCCCACTCTCCATCACTATCGGCTCGGTCCTGTACTACTCCGTCACGCTCGCCACGGGCGTGTCAGCCCTGCTTGTGCTTCCCCTGAGTCTGATCTCGTATGACTCGTACGGGATTAAGCGGAGGGTTCGGACCAAGCTGCTCCTAGTACTCGCCGTGCTGACGCTGGCAGGCGTTGTCGTCGCCGGGATCGTGGCGCTCACGATGTTCCTGTCGTATGCAATCGTGCCAGTGCCAGTACAGACATCGGGCTACGTTGATGACAATGCCAACCCCATCACAACCATTGTTGAGTTGACCTTCGACGATGCCGTAATGGCCATTCCCCCGTCGATTCCCACTGGCGCCTTTGTGCTGCTCACCACGATAGGCGTTATTGTGCTCTACCTCCTGGCTGGATACGGTCTGGGCAGGGGCCCTGCCGTCTCGTGGCGACTGTGGCGGAGTCGACCCAAGGCAATCTCAGAGGCTGTGTTCCGTCTCTCTATGAAGTCCATCAAGGAGCGCGGGGAGCATCTGACCAAGGTTTATCAGCAGCTCGTCGTTGAGCGTGAGGAGGGCTTGACTGTACGGGGCCGGGTGAGGCATAACAGGACCCGGCAGCGGTTCGACCAAGCAGTCAACGACATCGAGGCCGACATCTTCCATGTCATAGCGTCCCGGCACAAGCTGTATAACGTACTTGGGGCGTACTTCCAGGTGCTCGTCGCCTCGACCCGTCTCGTCCTGGTTGCGACCATCCCTCTCTTCCTAACCCTCGTTCTGACCGACGTGTCCATGCAGCACCTGCTGGTGTACCGGGCTATGATCACACCAGTCAGAGAGTGCGTGGCGCTGGCCTTCATCGTTCTGGTGTTGAGTTACGTCATCCCGGGCCTGCGCGTCCTTGGCTACCTCGGAGTCGGAAGCAGGTCGACCCCGGCGACGTATATCATAGGCCTGGCAACGTTGCTGCTTGTGGCCGACTTCGGCCTCATCCATCTGCTGTTCCTTACCTTCGGGCCTGTCACTCGGGACACGGCGGGGCTCTCGCTGTCCTACTTCTGCCGGCATACCGTGCCCTACTCCGTGGTCATCACCTTCAGCCCCATTGCCCTGGTGGTTGGGGTGGCGGCGGGGTTGTGGGCCGGGCTGACCGCGACACTACCCGGGCAGAGGCCGGCCAACAGCGTGGAGAGGCTGAGGGAACGGGTAGAGCTGCAGGAGAGGGAGCGGGCGGCGGCAGTGGCCAAGCATTTGTGACACCATATTATTCAACATAAAGGTCAACCAGACAGACGTCAATGTACATCGCCCCGACAGCCCGCTCTGAGGGCATACCGCCTGGTTGAGCTGCGCCACATCGGCGAGAGCCCGTCCGCCCTTTCGTCCCACGCCCAGACTGAATTTGACGACGATCAGTCACGCCGGCAAGGGTGACAACGTCATGCGATATGGACAGAATCGCGACTCTTTTTTGACCAATGAGATCGAGGAAAAACTCTTGTAGAGACTGATTGTTCGCCAAAAACACTTAGTTCAGCACTCTTGCCACTCGCAAGATGAACATGTACGGCCTCTGCTTTAATGACTCGATCTATTGAACCAGATCACTGTTTGCTCGGCCGCGTTCCGTTTTTTCACAGGCCTCCCACCTAGTATGTACACAGTGCCTCGGGCATATGCAACGACTTTTTACCAAAACGGGGATTGGACTCGCATGGCGCCTGTGATGATCTCGCGCCCAAGTGCAAAATTTTGTTGGCTCCGCAAAGACAAACCGATGCAAGCTAGGCACGAAGAGACCGTACCATGCAGTGATTTGACTGATAAGACGAGCTACCAACCTCTTACATTGTGCTATGGCGTCAACCACTCTTCTTCCACGGATCCCGTGCGATCCACAAATTCCACTGGCGAGTTAGCGCACTCATCCAATTTATTGGGCCAAGATCCCATCCTAGTCGGCAATAATGCCGTTTTCGCACCTCCTAGCGAAGCTTTGTCAAGCTCTGTTGCAGAGTTGGTCGAGCAGACAACGGCCGCGGCATTGCCTGGTGGTAACGCCCTCGGGAACGGGCCTGTCACAGAAGGTGATCGACCCCATCTTCCTGTTTCCAACGAGCAGCCAATTACATCGTCCGATGTCACCGAAGTGGGTTTGAGCCAACACACTGGCATCACACTGCCAGCCCTGGCCTCTGGAAGCGGCGATGGTGCTCAGCCCGGCCCCCAGACTGAGAACACTGGCCCTGCGTCTGCCCTTGTCCCACCCATGGCTGCCAACGTAGCCCCATCTCCCATTGACCCAAGGATGACAATTGCCGAGATCTACCGCATGATCCACGCCAAGTTTGCCCCCTGCGGTCTGTTCCGAATCAACACCCCCGCACTGCCGCTCATTGAGGGTGACCCCGGTTGGACGAGCGACCACGTGCCGACCCTCGCCGAGCTCTTTACCGGGTCCGACTGGCCCCTGGTCGACCATGTCAACCGGGTTTGCATGATGCTAACCCGGACCGATCGCATCAATAGATTTGCCGTGTCCTCGACACACATGTTCCGCCGGACATTCTGCGACAGCATGAATTTCGCCGCCCCGCCAGACTTGGTTGAGTCGATTAACACCACCGTTTTTGACTTCGCGACTGAGATTTACGAGTCTTGCCATGACAGCTTCATGGACGGTACAATGACCATCTTCGAAGTGGCAATCAGGGCCAACCTGCTCTGGTCCGAGCGGCTCGCCCCACACGATCCTGCCCTGGCCAAGTGCTCGCCCACCATTCGTCTGGTTCGTCGCATAGTCAAGTTCGGCCCCGATAGGCATGCACAGTGTCGCCTCAACATCGCAGCCAGCCTCGGGCCCCACATGGAGCAGGTTGTTCGGTACGTCGACAGTCTGCCCGCCGACTTTGCTGCTGCGAACAAGTACCGCATGAGCACCGCTGCTTTCATGTGGTTGTACCTGTTGGACGAGGGTCTCTATGGCAACAAGCTGCTGCGTGCCTGCATGCCTCTCGATGCCATGCAGATGGCCACCACTAGACCTCGTGTCTAAGTAAATGTCTAGATTACATGTTATCTCCCGGTTGAACTGCACTTGAGTCGGTCTCGCGTGTGGCCTCTTGCCGGAGAATTCAGGTGGCGAGGTCGGCTCGCCGGGTGGAGTTGTTCAAGACTTGAGTAATCGCGTCACGATCCAAGCTGAAGTCACACGGCATTGAGGGGAAGTGGACTGTCCAGGCCGTCTATATGGCATCTCGTGAGTTGTTTCTGGCTTCTTGGCCTCCATCTCATAGAGTTCTTCCTTAGTCCCAGGCCACTCTTCGGCGCCTTCCACGGCAAATAGAGCTTCGTCCTGGTGCACAGGAGAGTTGGGCCTTATTCTGCGGCGTTGTCATCAATCGACTCAAACACATATGCCGGCTGAAGAAACCATTGACAACGTAGAGAACGAAACTACCGATTTCGAGAAGAAGAACAGACAGAAGGCGATTGAAGCATTGGACTGCATGAAGCGCCGTGACTTCAAGAAAGCAGCAACCCTTCTAATCTCACTTCTAGAGACGTTTAATGCCACAGACGTCATGTCCTTCGAACAAATGATCAAGTACACATGCCTGTGCGGTGTGTATACCCTCGACCGCGCCGAGCTGAAGGAGAAGCTCATCCAGTCCCCCGAGGTCATCGCCGTCACGTCCGAGTCGGAGCCCCTCATCGGCGAATTCATGTCCTCGTTGTATGAGTGCAACTATGCGCGCTTTGTGGAGCTTCTTGAGTACTTCTCGCTCTGGATGCGGACGGACGAGCGTCTGGCACCCCATGCCGCCCACTACCTCCACACATGCCGTGTCAAGGCGTTCAAGCAGTTCCTGGTCGCATACCAGAATGTCTCTATCGATCGTATGGCGTCTACATTCGGCGTGGACCCTGCTGTGCTCGAGAGGACGCTGGCAGGGTACATTGCTCTCGGCCACCTCGAGAGTCGGATCGACATAGTCGCGGGGGTCATTGGGACCAAGGCGAGGGACGATAGGTCGAAGCTGTACACGTCCTTGCTCCGCGATGGGGAGGATTTGCTCGAGCAGATCGGGACTGTGATGAAGAGCGTCATCGCGAAAAGCAATACCGCAGAGCCGAACGAAGAGTAAAGACGAGATGGTGGGATGTGTCTGGACGGCCTTGCTTCATCGCGTATCTCGATAGATTGCCAGATCTCCAGATTGGAGTCGGGTCTGAGTCGCAATTGTGAGCGCCTTCAGAATGTCCTTTATCTCTGCCGTTAAGGACCAGGCTACTGTTTGTTTAGGGTAGCGAAGGGATATTGCGCACTGTTCAATCGGAAGATCTCGCCACACCGGGATTCCCTGTTGCTCGCGTCGAAACGCATCCTAACATGGAGGAGACCAGTTTCCGATACTCTGTGCATCGAACAGCCTTCATACCCGTCGTATCCATTACATAGGCCGACATCGATCCCTCTATTGCTCTTATCTGCATCATTCTCAATGTTGTCCCCATCGCTGGCCTCGGGACTCTCATTGGCGGCATCTCCGGCAGTGACTCTGATATCATCGTCCTCGGCATCGTCCAGATGATGCTCTGTATCCCCTGGTTCATGGCTTTCATCGTCGTCGCCTGGATCCCCTTTGTCGGCCAGGTGCTTTACCTCGCCGCCCTCGCCACGTGGCTCATTGTCCTCGTCTGCAATGTCATATTCGGTTTGTTCTTCGGTTTATCCTTTATACAGGCCTTTACTGGGGCATCGTTACGTACAAGAACGCTGCCGCGAAGAACGAGTACCAGCCGGCCAACTACGCCCCTATGGCCAACGCCTACCAGTAAACCCCATGAAATGTACCTTGCCTGTCAGTCTTCTGAGACTGTGCTGATGCCTGGAGCGATCAGGGACCTGGACTGGCGTTCGGGAAGTTCAGGGTATGGTAATCAGCGCCTGCTTCAGGTCACGCTGGACGTTGATATCGTCCTTGTCGATCTCTAGGAGTGCCAGGTTGACCATGCGGGCAAAGTGCGCCACATAGGCTGATAGGAAGCGATGGTTGTTGTCCTGGACGGACTGATCGCGACCTAGGGGATTGACCGGAGGTGGCCGAGACTCTCCTGGATCTGAGTGTGTAGACCGAGCCGCATGTAGGACAGGGTGTCGTCAGCCTTGCCTGGTGAGAGCCGCGATTCGATGAGAAGTATCGTGTGAGGAAGGCGTATGGTCCTTGACCTTGATTGCCAGGGAAGCTGTATCGGATAGCAGTTCACACTTCTTGGTCCGGTGTTCAGCGACGTCGGCGTCTCCGTACCCATCTTCGGTGCAGTTTATCACATGGACTTTTTAACCAATCTCGTCAATGCGCGTTCTACTGAGCATAAGGGGGAATCTATGAGTTCAGCAACACCATTAGCGGCCAAACCGACCACTAAGAAGACTGCTTCATCCAGACCCATTCAGAAGAAGCAAAAAGGCGTCCCCTCGACAGCAGGTTACCGCATTCCGATCATTGAAACTGACGAGGACCTGCGGAAGTATATTGCGGAGCGCAAGGCCCGCTATCCAACGCGAGCACGCGTCGCTGAGAAGATCACCAGACAAGAGGACGCCAAGACGGAGGCAGAAGCCGAGGCCGAGGAGAAACTGGAAGTAGAGGCCAGCACGTCTCACAAGGCAGTTCCAAGGCAGACATTCAGCGAACCTTCTCGCCCCCCGACCCTCCTGGAGCAGCTCAAGTATGGCGATGTCCGGAGGGACAAGCGTCTGGTGCTCCTGGCCCTGGTTCATCTGCTGGACGGCAGGTGAGGACCATGCAGTGTTGTGTGGAGCAATACGATTGCGTTGGCTGGACCGGGGGATCTTGCCCGACTATCTTGGGCAATACAACAAGCAGGCCTGGCCAGGGGCATGTTGACGTTCTTGGTCGGCCCAATTTTCTTTCCGGCGTCACTCGTTCATGAAGACGTGGGTCATGGGCGGTCAAAGGATATCAAGATGCGTGGAGATTTTTCACACGTCCCTTTTATTCAAGCAAGATCAAGCGAGATTTTTCTGCCACACAAACAACAATGGGTTTTAGCCTTGGTTTCTGGAATGCAACAAAAGAGCCTCAGTTCGAGGTGATTAACGAGACTGAAGTCAACTTTGGCGGCGGCAGGTAAGTCTTCGCGGAGCGTTTTGGCGCCCACGCATAACAAAGTCTCTAACACAGCTGCGGTGGTGGCGGGTATGCAACTTTTACTTTGAATTACACAGCTGCGGCATCTAATGCACTCTGTAAATCACCTGAAGTCACCGTTCCCAACATCTGGAACGTTGCACCACGTTCGAATTGTCAGAAGCCCAATGACTCTGTCACCCTGCGACAAACCATGCCTTTAGAGCGGCGGTTGCCGAAGTCTATCTGCTAGCAGCCTCTGTGTCTCGCGATCAGCGCGGCATCCACCCCTCCCATCGTATTGAGCCAGGCCAAAGATGAGGCGCAGAAAGCACGCCAGAAGACACCTTGCTTGTCACAGGGGACGCGTTGTACCCGTATGGAAAGTGGATTTCTCCGTCCATGCAACTAACCCTGGAGGAGTGGTTCCCGCATGAGGGTGGCGGGCACGGTTTGGGAATGGATGAACGCCATCGGCATATGTAGGGATAACTACGATCAGCTACGCCTCCCATGTCCGGCGGGGCGTCTATTCAGGTCTGGTATCTTCCGGCAGATTAAGACTGATGCGCGAGTACGAATATTATACAAAGCCGAAATGGACGAGCTCGCAAAGAAGCAAGGAGGCTCAATTGCCGAGCTTGATGTCAGGCTGATCCACAAGCAACAAAACGATCGTATTGCTTCCGGGAAGATGGCTGAATACCACCCTTTCCCCTCCGACGACGTCCTCACTGTGAATTATTCGACCGTAGCCAGCAAACGGTACACAATTGGCCTCGAGGAGATCAAAGAAGGCCATGTGGCCGCAGTTGTGATGGCCGGTGGCATGGGGACCCGGCTGGGCTGCAATAAGCCAAAGGGCACCTTCACCATCGGCGTCGCGCACACCACACCCTCCATATTCCAGATCCAGGCCATGCGCATCCTTGCTCTACAGCGCAAGGCACGCGGTGTGATCCCCTACTATGTCATGTGCAGCAGGGACAACGAGGCCGAGACGAGACGGTTCTTCGAGACCGGGGCGGGCGGGACGGGCTCACCGTTCTTCGGACTCGACCCCGCACAGGTAGTCTTCTTCACTCAGGGCGAGGTGCCATGCTTCGATCTCGACTATCAGCCGCTCAAGTCTGGTCCCGACAGCCTCGTCACCGCAGCTGACGGCAACGGCGGGCTCTACTCCGCTCTGTTCAACGGACCCAACGGCCCTGGTACATCGACAGCCTGGCTTGACATTGAGCGGCGCGGGGTGAGGTACATCCACGTATTTACCGTTGATAACCCACTCACACGTATATGCGACCCAGAACTCGTTGGCCAGTTCGTAACTCACGGATACGACGCGGCGCTGAAGGCTATTCCCAAGCGGGGCCCCGAGGAGAAGATTGGCGTCATCTGCCACAACGGCGGTGGCACGGTTGTCGCCGAGTACTCCGAGCTGCCGCAGGACCTCCGCGGGGCCACTGATGAAGATGGTAAGCTGCTCTTCTCATGCGGTAACATCGCGAACCACATGTTCACCGTAGAGTTCATCAAAAAGGTCGCCCTTCACCAGCTGCCCTGGCATGTTGCCAAGAAGACCATCCCCTACTATGACGAGGCGACCGGGCAGACTGTCAACCCACCCACCCCCAATGGCTACAAGCTGGAGCAATTTATCTTTGACTCCTTGACTTTTGCTGACCGGATCGGGGTGATCATGGTGGCTAGAGAGCACGAGTTCGCTCCCATCAAGAACGCCGAGGGCGAGGACTCGCCTGCTACTGCCGAGGCGATGGTCAGGGATGAGCTGGTATACTACGGTACCCGCGGGTTTGAGGAGGAGTTCGACGAGGTCCGGTGGCGGACCGTGGATTGAGGGGATCCATTTGGATTTATAAATCTGCAGGCGACATGCCACGACGCATCTCCGCAGATGCGGTGGGCCTCCCGGAAGCGCCTGAGATGCGCTGCGACGTCGGTGGGCGACGCACTCAGCATCCTGCCCGTAAGCAGCCGCTCATGACCCTCCCTGGTCACGGGGCACACGGCAGACTCACACAGGCCCATCCATGCGTCCCGCAGGCGGCTGTTACGTTCAGCGCGGGTCTCCTCTTCATCCGAGCTTGACGATGTCGACGAAGAGTCGAAGCTTGCATGCAGTTGTATTACTTTATCGGCACCATGAAGGGAGGGGAGGGCTGGCCGTGTGTGGGTCGGCCGGCATGGGCTGAGTGTGCACCGAGTACTGGGGCTGGGACTGCTTGTCGACGTCCGCGTCCCAGTTGGTAGCATCAATAGCTACCGGGGTTGTGTCGTCGACTACGGGTCTGGATCAGACACGAAGCTCTTCCTGTTTTGAACACCCGTCCACCCGCCTGAAGAGTGAGGACAACGTCGTTTCTAGCTTCAACCACTTGGTTACATCTGTGTGGGTCTACTAGTGCAGTAAAGGCTTGTGCTGTAGGGTTTCACAATGGTGCAGTTTATCTCACACTGCATAGTGATGGCAGGTGTGAGGCTCACAAAGAAGTTTGTGAACATGTTTATGGAAGCTATTGGTGGCACCAACTACCAGACAGCATATAATTTCGCCAACGAGCACCGCGGCGAGTATACAGACCTGAATAGCCTTGCAAACCTCTATTTCCAGAACCAAGTGGCGCAGCCAGAGCCTAAACCCGCAAAAGAACCTACTCTTGCATACGATACAACACAAGCGGAGGCCATTTTCGCGCAGTATTGCAAGACTGTAGATGACACGGAGATCATAACCGAGTCCGGGACGCTCCAGCTGGCTGAGGACCTGCACTTGGACGAGAACTGCACTGAAATTCTTATCTTTGCTTGGCTTGGCGAATGCGAGACGCAGTTTGTGTTTACCCGCGATGAATTCATCCGGGGTATGGCCAAGGCGAATGTCCACACCGTGGGCGAGCTCGAGGAGCACCTTAAGGGCCGCCTTGCGCACTTTGCGATTGATAAGGATCACAAGGATCTTTACGAGTTCGCATACAAGTACAACCTGGACAAGACCAGGAACCTCGCTTCTCTCAAGAAGAAGGACTGCGCCTCCCTGTGGCGGATCTTCTTCACTGGCCGTTGGAACGAGCTGGAGGACTGGATCGACTTCTTGCGGACCCAAAGGAAGGTGCGGACAGTGAAGCTCGACACCTTCTCACTCCTCTGGGATTTCATCCTCACCTACCCCAACGGCGACTATAGCACACATGACCCGAAGGGGAGCTGGCCGGTGCTGCTGGACCAGTACGTATTATGGCGGAGTGAGAACAAGTAAATCTCGTCCATCTTTTGGTGTGGGTTGAGTGCTGATTCGGCCGGGTCAGTGAAGTGATTTGCCCTGTCTCCACCCTTTAGTCGGGAACAGTCAAACTACTGCAGCATATCTTTATGTAGACACGTAAAGACTCATGCAAGTCACGAAAACTGCGTTCTTACGGGAGTTGAAGCCGAGTCTCATGGCTATGTTTATTGCGGCCCTGGAGCTGTATCTGGAGGTGTGCCGCTCTCCGGTCGACTTCTTCGATATGGTTCACAAGGATGTTTTTGCCGCCTTGAACCAGATGGAGGTACTGCGGGCGTGGCGGACCAGCCTCAAGGACTCGGTTGACACCGTTCGAAAAGCCCTCCGATGCCGGGCCCATCTTGTGGCTCTCGCTGATTCCCTGGAGAAGGCGTATGTTAAGGACTATGCCGAGACCTACGAGATGCAACGGGCCATGATCGAGTCGATTATGTTGACACGTAATTATTCGTGAATCGGCTGAACGCTGCGTGCTATATGGCCGAGGGCGTGTCCTTGGGCTACATGGACTTGGTGCAGACGTTAGAGTCTGTCGATTTTGTTCAGATCTTGTTGATATGGAAGATCCGCCGGATTCCAGCATGCCAGCTTCAAATCCACGGATCACTTGTCATTGTGTGACAGTGAAGCAAACATGTCGATTCTTTCTCAAGTGTCCCTCTTCTGTGTAGATCCAACCAAGGGTGAAGCATCCGTCCGTCGTACTCTCTTAACAAACCCCGCTGTGCGCTTTGTGTCCTTCGTTGGCGTCGATGTCATCGGTAACGCCACTGATACGCTCGTTCCCATCGATGCGTTCCTCTCCGACCTCCACGACGTCTTCGACGGCAAGTCCACTCTTCAGACCGACGGATCCTCCGTCGTCCTCACCGGTCTGGCCGATCTCGACGACGCCCAAGTGGACATGCATGTCGACACGACTGTCAAGTGGTATGTCCAGTACAACCTCAACAAGAGCAAGCTCACCGACGAGATCGTGGGCACCCTCCTTGTCCCCTGCTACCTGATCCACAACGGGATCTTCGTCGGCAGCCGCTCCCGCCTCCGCGACTCTGTCGCTGCCGCCAACAAGCAGATCCTGCCTCTTCTCGCCCAGAACCCCGAGTACTTCGGCGTCCCTGCCGGCTCCACCGTCGTCTCTGACTCGGTTACAGTCACAGTCGGCACAGAGCTCGAGGTCTGGGTCGCCACACCCGACCTCAAGGCCAACATCCCCGAGATGGACATCACCCAGAAGCTGCAGAACGAGGCGGATCGTGTAGCCGCCCAGCGACCGAGCACCAGGGTCGAAGCCCATGAGAGCTTGAATGTCCGGGGCAGGAGTAGCTTCGGCGTCATCCTGACCGAGCTGAGCCCGCTTGTTGCTGCTACCCTTTTTGTACGTGGGCCGGTCAGCCACCCGACCGCCACGGTATTTCTCGCGACCCACCCAAACCGTCACAGCAACAGAGACCCCGTCTGTCTTCACAGAGAGCACTGCATCGATCATGACCCTTCAATAGCACATACGTTACCTGCTTAACCTGCGTGACAACCTTAAACTGCACCTACAGTTTGAGGACTACGAGCTCATCTTCACGAATACGTCTGCGAATGCGGTAGACAGAACAACAAGTTGCAGGCAAAATGGTCAAGAAGTCAATGGGAGAGCGTCTCAAGAGCGTTAAGGACAAGACAAAGGATAAGGCAACCAAGCTGAAGAACAAGGTCACGAAGAAGAAGAACACGGACATGACCTCGCCCACCTCCTAAGCGCTAGAAGCGCCATGGGTTGCAGTGTGATAAATGTGTGAAATGATGCTTCCTTCTGGTGCGATCATCGACGTGAATGTGATGGAACTGGCCAGCATGTCGCTTGGCCAAGAGAGGGACATTGATGCCGCGTTGAAGCCGGTGGAGAGCGCTCGCCGTGCGAATGTCTCTCGAGTTGGCATTGGGTCAACAATAGTTCCCACTTCTTCCGACAATCACGAAACTCCAGACGGGCTGCCAGGCGGCGAGGGTCGGGAGGACCATGCCAAGTGTCGCATTCGAGTCGGAACTGGAGGAGGTGAACAACCTCGCGGCTTGCATCGAGGGGTCGGTGAGGGATGCTGACCACGGCCACTACCGCATCAACCGGTACGCCAGTGACATGGTCACGGTGCCGAACGTCGAGGGCGGGCAGACTGAGACACCCACGACGGAGGAGCAGAAGTTGCAGACAGTCCTGTCGCTCCTGGACAAGAACCTACGCAAGACGGCTTTGAACAAGATGCGGAGTGCATACACAGACACTCGCATGCCGGCAGTATCCCTGGAGGGCGATAGGGTGCGCGCTAAGTTCCCGGAGGCCGTGAGTGTGGCCCGGGACGAGTTCAACAACGAGTTCATCAGGGCGGCATACAACAGAGGGGACGCGATCATCGACGCACCGGGCACATCTACACGCAGCGACATAGGGTCAACTATAGTTCCCGAGGGGTTGTTCTCAGCTCCGCATTTTAAGGTTTATAGACGCGGCCTGGAAGGTGTTCCAACCGAAGGAAGGGGGAAATGCGGAAGCCTATTGCGGAGACTGAGGAAATAACCGATTGGGGAAAGAATGTGAACAACTACTATCAGGTTGGCGACGTTCGTGATGAAGAAGACGATGCCTCGGACGTTGGCGAGTTCCAGGAGGCTAAACGCATCCGCCAGCAGCAGATGGACGCTATGAACCCTGAAGACTTCCTTGAATACTCAGATCTTGGCGAATCTGACGATGATAAGGTTGTCTCCGATGAGAACGATGAGATGGCGGATATGACAGACAAGCAGAAGAAGGGAGCCCTCACTGCATTCTTTCCTCATATCGAGGAGTGGATAGTACTACACAACAAGCTCCATGAGCCAACCGAGGGCGATGAGTCGTTTACCGACGAAGAGAAGGCCATCCGGCATGCACTAGGGCTCCATTTCGCCGTCTTTTTCTCCATTCTCGCAACAACTGATATGGATGGGCGAGTTGAGCTTGTTTCCCACCCCGTTGTCCAGAAGATACGGGGTCTGCTCAAGTTGGCCCGGCACTTTGTATGAAGAGCCAGCTGGCCGCGGATCAAATTAAACTAGCGGGTATATAGCCGTGAGTCTCTTGCACGGGGTCGTTTACCGGGTCGGAAAGGCATGATTTTGGCATGTTACAGTCGGCGAGAAGTCGTCGCGAGTCATGACGAATGGCCGTCTCTGAACCAGGCAAGGGGCTTGTCGGTGAGGCTCTGGAGGCAAAATACTGCCTGGTGGATACGTCATATGAAGGTGTTAGCATCAAGTTCAAGCGCAAGAAGCCTACATCATTTGTTTTTGACTTCCCTCGCTCCGTTGAAGACAAATGGCGCAGGTTCGACGATGCCCTTCTCCGCTACGCCCAATCCGCGGACAACAAGTTCTTCCACGTGTTCGATTATGTGATGACGTTCCTCACTTGCGTGGAAATCGGCTGCATTATTCCGACAATCCTATTTGCCCTGGCACTCGACGACCTGGGCCTATACTCACTCATCCTAAGCACATTCACGGCCATAGTCTCCCAGATTCCCAAGCGCTTTGTCTGGCGTGACCGCCCATACATGCAGGGTAGGGCATTCCGTCGTCGCAAGGACGAAACCTCCTCAATCCCCTCTCGGGCCGTCACATGCGCCGTAGTGTACAGCATTGGAGGCGTCTGTGCGTACCTCCACACCAACTTGAACATCTTCGGGCTCGTCGTCTCACTCCCACTCTTTGTCGCCTCCGTCCCCTTCATCATACTCACAGCTATCGCCCGCATCCAGCTTGGCGTCCACTTCCCCACTGATTGCATCCTCGGTGTATTCCAGGGTCTCTTTATCGTTGGAATCAGCATCTTTACGTATGCCGCCATTGACCTTGCATGTGCCGCCGGCTTCGTAGCCGCGCCACTCACCCTCGCCACTATTCCCTGGATATGGATCCTTCTTGGCCACTTTGCCGGCATTCTCGTGGCCTTTGTCGGCCTGGCGCCCCCTGCCCGCCTATGGTCCAAGTCACCAGTCATCCTCGCCCTGCTAGCACCGCCCCTGCTCTTCGCTGCCATCCTAGAGTGTCCTAGCAAGGGTCGCGTACTGTTTGGCGACACGGATGCCTCCTTGCTGACTGTCCTGACTGCTGTGGCATGGGTCGGCATGCTTGCGGTCGTTGTCGTCGTCGGGGTCCGACTTATCCAGACAAAAGCTACTGGTGGCGGAATTATGATCGCCATTGGGTACTTTGCGGTGATGTCTGTCCTCCAGCTCCTCGGTCTGGTCATGTGGCGCATTTACATCGGCCAGCCAGAGTTCTTCGAAGGTTGAAAAGGATCAAAGGAGGGGTAGCTTGGTCATTAGGGCATTTATGTGCAGCGTAAAGTCGTTTGGAGGACCAGAATTAGTTTAGACCATTTTATGTAGCAGCCGGTTTTCCATCCGGCAAGTGCAATCAGTCTCGAAGCAATTCTTTGCGTATGTCGTCCACTGCTTTCTAAGATGATTATCCTGTGGTTCTGAACAATAGGTAATAACAATCTGTGTGGAATTTCTTACTTCTGACATCTCTTCTGAAGGAAAGCAACTATCATCTTATTACACAGTTCCAAGCCATTGTCATAACGGTCTAACTACCGATTTGACCATCTCATGCTCAATAACAGTTTGTCTATAAGCCGAAAGATGAAGAAACCCTGTGGTTCTGAACATCATGTGAAGACACACCTTGCTATCTGAGGCTAGACTCGCTTCTCTTACAAAGACATCGTTTGTAACTCTGGAGGAGTGATTAGACGAGAACAATCGCTGAGTTGAACCGTGCGGATATTTCCAGCTCACAATGACCTCCTTATGTACCTCCCTTACTCTAGAACTCCGAATAACACCATTCCTCTTTGTGGCTGCCTTTTGGCACTTATAAATTCATCGTCAATGCTTCTCAATATTCTACTGACAGGTGGCCCAGTCGTTACCAAAGAGTAGTCGGATGGAGTGCTGGGCCCTGACCCGTATCAGAGGCTGTGGACACCTGGTAATTCGAATCCTGAGGAGTCTTAACGATGTGACGGTGTGGATTTATCGGCGCAAAGGTAAAGAAAAAGTGAGGCTGGCATGAGCTGCTACCTGGTAACTACGAAGATATGTCCTGATAGAGGCAACCGGTAGACGACCGGAGCGTGGAGGAGAAGTGTCAGGAGAACACGCCATTTATAGCTTAGTGGTTAGGGCAACAGTTATGCTACTGTTGCCCTTTGTGAGTCACAGTGCAGTTTATGTATATCGGACCACCTTGCATCCATTAGCATGGCACACCTTACCACTGAGCTACAAATGGCCTGTTCTCCTGACACCGTTCCACGGGGTTTGCAGGGTGGACCGCATCCTAAACCAGATCAACTGATCACAGGGTGGGTCCAACTTGTAAATGTGGGTGTGATCTCGGTAGTCGTGGGGGTACTGGAGGGGTGAATAGAAGAAGGATACTGACGGGCATTTACATGTTGGCTCAGCTTCCTGATCGTCGCGTCCCTCTGCTTGATCATCGTCGTCAGCTTGGCGATTCTTGCCTTGGCTGCTTTGAGGTCGGCAGCGCCCTTGTTGTCGTTCAGACTCATGCCCGCTTGAGACCGAAGACAGGGATTAATACACGAGGTAGTCCCTTCTGCGGCTGCCATCTTACGAGTCAGTCTGACTGTTGAGATGCGGGTCGAGCGCGGTGGGGTTGCTGTGGGCGTCAGCCTCGCAATGAGGTCAGTGCCAGTTGGAATCAGGCGGCGAGCGACGTCGCTGAGTTGTCTGACTGGAGCGGACTGACTCGCTGGGCGCGGGCTAGCCTGCGGTGTGACGATTTAGGGGCGCACAGGTGACGCGGGTGGTGGTGTGGGGAGTGGTTGGTGTATTCCGAGAAGCTCTTCGCTGCTGGTGCTCCCGCCGCTGTCGTCCCAAGGGGACTCGCCTTCCGTGTTTGCCTTGCTGGCTCCCGGGGTCATCCCGAGGCGTATGGGTCGGTTCGGAGCTGGCGTGTCCTTGTCCGCCCGACATATGGTCTCGAGGAGCTCGGTGGCCACAGGGCAAGACCATGACCTCCCAGTCGGCCCCGACCTTCAAAAACCGGAGCAAAACTGTGCTCCGCGCGGCATGAGGTGACTCATTGTCTTTATCGTGTTACATGTACACATGTATCGTTCTCAAGACAAGCAGACAGGACGTGCAGTGATGCAAGGCTTTCGAGACTTTGGCAGCCGTATTGGTACCGGTGGGCAGCTATCACAGTCCGTACTGAACGCTCGGCTGCAGAGAGAGAAGAAAGCACTTATGGAGGAGGCGCTGCAGGAGGAAGTGGCCAAAGACCCGTATGTGTCGAAGAACCAGTTCGGACAGTACGAATGCAAGCTCTGCATGTCTGTTCACAGTACCATTGCTGATTACACTGTTCATAGAGAGCTTCGGAAGCACAAGGTCAACATCGCGAGGTTCGAAAAGATGAAGGCCGGCAACACAATCGACAACGGGCCTCTGTACGTGCGCCCCAAGCCACAGAGGACTGTCCCATCCATTGGGCAGCCTTCATATTGGGTGACCCGCCAGCGCGACCTCCAGAATCGCCCGTCGATCAAGGTCGAGGTGCACTATCCAGAGATCCTGGACGGTATTGTGCCCCGATGGCGGGCCATCTCGTGGTTTGAACAGAAGGTCGAGGTGCCGGACTCGAACTGGCAGTTTATCGCCTTCGCCGCCCAGCCGTACGACACGATCGCCATCAAGGTCCCGAACTGGGAGCTGGACGACAGCAGGACGTACGAGCAGTGGTACCCGGACAAGAAGATGTTTGTTGTGCAGCTACAGTACGCTGATGTACCGGAGTGAGAGGCCAGGGCAGTCGTTGGACCCTCGCCGGACACATTAAAGACCCTGCTTCCGTCTGAAAGCCAGACGACGATTGTTCTTCTTGGCGTTGCTCCGCCCCGACACCAGCCTCTGCCTCTGCCACGTCGCTACCGGTGTCCCTTGCCCGGGTCGAATTGGCGCTGCACCTCGGGCCCTCCTCATGAACAGCGGTGAGGAGGTCTCGCCAGCCAGAGAAAGTCAGCATGTGGGCGGTGATTGCTCGTCTCGCGGCATCGGGAGTCGGACGCTCCACCACCCACTCCATCATCCAGCGCTCCTGGTTGGGCTCAAGGCCCGCAGAGAAGATGTTGATTAGAATGTTAGGTAGGGTAGCGTCGACGATCGGGATCTTGCTCCGGTTCAGGATCTTGACTGCCGTATCCTGAACCGAGGGCATGACAGCACGACCTATCGCAGCCTCGATATCCTCGAAGTCGCATGACACCATGTTGCGACCCTATACAAGGGACCCCCCAGCCTTACCAACTGGACCCTGACGGCTGGCACTTACGGCACCAACGTAGTATCAGGCTCGCTCAAGATGGGAAGTCAACACGCTAAGGCGTTCCCGGGGACAACGGATGGTGCAAACTGGTAATTCCCTGATTTTACACAGGCGTATTAATACAGGATTCTTAAAATTTTCTTTCTTCTTTTTCTTTGACATCATGCTGCCATCGGCGCCTGCTTTTTCAGCCCGATCCCGAGGGAATCTTGCACTTTACGTGTTCAATCCACTGTGTAGTTGATATGCATGTGTCCATGGCGAGTCAAGCCACACCAGGGGGTGCGTACAGACTGGTCATTTCCCCCGTCAAGCGGCTTCAAGAAGATGTGATGCAACATGGAAGGTCGATCTGACGTCAGTGAACACGTGCAGGGGACCCAGGCGGGGGTTGTACTCATGTAGCGCCGTGTCTACCCGGCTCTGCAGTTGCTCAAATGCAGACAGCACTTCCGGCGAGGCCTGGCGCTCCTGGCTGGTTATGAACTCGTTGATTGGTCTCGAGATCGTGGCAAAGCCAGGGATGAAGTCACGTAAGTAGTTGTAGACGCCGATTGCTGAGTGAGCTTGCGCTCGCGTGTGAGGTACTGGGAGGTCGACTATCCCCTGTTTGCGTGCGGGGGTGACCTTTCTTGAAACACCATCATAGATGAAACCGAGGTAGGTCACTGACACTTAGCTGTGCTTAAGTGTATGCGTCGCTCGGCGCATATGCGGAACAGTGACTCGAGGGTGTTTCCTGTAAGGTAAGGTAACTGCGACTCCGCCGCAGTCACGACTCCGCGCTGACTTTGTCGCGACGAGATGAGCTTTCAGTTCAACTGGGCGGCGATAGAGGACATTATCCTTCAGAATGTCGATGAAATGATAGTTTCCAAGCTCAATGAGTTTATTGAAAAGGACACTACCGTCATAGCTGGCCCAATCCGAGTTGATGAGCTTCATTTGGGCCATAAGCCGCCAGAACTAGACATTGTTGACGTTATAGCCGCAGATTTCAACTCTCTCCAGGCGGTATTCCACCTTAGATACAGCGGCGACGCTTGGTGCCGTGTGTCGGGCTTCGTCAAGTCCAACGCCGCCCCTGCCGCCACGCCAGCCTCGTCCTTCATGCACAGGGCTATGGGGACCGCACCGACGCTCCTCTCCAAGCAGACCCGCATCCCACTCTCGGTGACCCTCTCGTCCCTCAGTGTTGACGCCGAGGTCGAGCTCAGCGTGAAGCACCGCCTTGAGATCGATGACATGGTCGACCTGCCCACTCGGATCAAGAATATACTCGAGAAGAGGGCCCTTGCCATCGAGGTGACCGACTGTGACGGCCAGGTGAAGGCGGTGGACTTCTCGGACTCCGGGCTAACCGAGTTCTCGATGGAGGCCAGCGCCGCGCTCAAGACACCCAACCCGATAACATCTTTGACGTTGGAGACGTCATGGGGCGACCGACTGCCCTGGTTGAAGCCCGTGATCCAGAGCCTGGCCGACAAGGTGCGACAGATTCCAGTAGCTCGTATCACAGCGTATGTCAACGAGATGCAGTAGGCTGGTGTTTATACGTAGACTTGCGCGGCTGTGGTCTCGCCATGACGGTGGGGCTCTCATAAATCCGAGGATCCGTGAAGAGTAGTGCCGATTGTCGACGCTTTCCTCGAATATCATCAGCCTATCATTCTTGTTTCCAAAGCGGCTACTCTCGCCTGGATGCTGTTGAGTTTCATGCGGTGTCGACAAGATCAAATGGCTTGCGCTTCCCGTCATCGTTCCGCCCTCAAGCATGTAGGTCTCGTACAGCTCGCGAACCCCTGGATGGCCAGGTCGACCATCGGCCAACCCATCATTTCACAGGGGTGCATTTTATGATCGCTGCATAGTGTATATGACTGTCGTGCGGGTGACGGGGTTGTACAGCTCGTACGTGTAGCGCTCGGCGACAGCCTCAACACGGAAGGGGCCGTGCATGCGGTAGCGAGGCGGGGCACTGGGTCGTCCTTGCGGACGAGCACCCACTCACCTGGCTCAAGGCGATGGAAGCGGCTCGAGGGGTAAGCTTGATCATTGACGACCTGTCGGTGCACTCTCTCCCCCACAAGCTTGTGTGGCAAGAACTGACTAGAACCCGTGTGCACTTTACGCTCCACTACAACTATTTTCACGCCAATGAGCGCGTCTATTGAGTTGAAACATGGCTGGAAGCGTGATATCACCCCCGTGGACGCCGTTATCCCAGATATCCAGGCACAGGTCCTTGTAGACGACATCCCAGAAGCCGTTTCCCGTGCATATCAGCTAAACTTTGCCGATGACCATAAGAACTACATCACCTACCTCGAGGACTTCGAGGATGATATTGCCAATCCCTTGGTTGCGTCCATCTCTCTCGGAGTAGCCCCCACCGACGTTCCCGCCGACTCTTCGAGCGAATCAGACGAAGAGATCGCTCCCATGTACCAATACAACGTTCTCCTCCGCGATGCAAACAGCACGGAGCTCTTCCATGCCCTTGAGGACGCTGTAATGGTCCCGTGGTGGCGTAAGCTCTTCTGCCTCGGCGCCTCACGCAGCAGTATTCTCCGCGCCGCAGTCGGTTCTGACTTCTGGAACGACATCGACCTCTCCTCTACATCCTGGCACAGTCTGCCCCATACCCAGCCCGTGATCGACCAGCTCGTGCACTTTGAGTCGATCCAGATCGACAAGCAGCGCCACCACACCGTAGGCGTTCTGCTTCAGCTCCCAGGCCAGACCACGGAGGAGGAGATGTTCAGCAACCAGGAGATCACCCCCGAGTTCGGCCGTTTCCTCGGTGCTCTGGGCGATACAGTCGACCTCCTCGGCTGGGGCGACTACGCTGGCGGGCTGAACACAGCCAAGGGATACACCGGCGATCAGTCTGTGTTCATCGATCACAGAGGCCACAAGGTGATGTACCACGTAGCAAACATGCTCCCCTACAGCAAGAGCAACCCCCAGCAGATCGAGCGGAAGCGGTTCATCGGAAACGACCACGTGGTCGTCATTTTCCAGGACGGCCGCGGTGAGATGCCCTTCGCGACCAACACCATCCGCACGAACATGACGATGGCGTATGTTGTCGTCCGTCGTGCCCCAGAGGACGAAGACACAGACCCCGAGGACCCCCTCTACACCATGGACGTCGCCACTATGAAGTACGTCCCGCAGAGCAGGCCCGTGCTCGGAGAGGGCAACAGGTTCAGGCTCAGCGACTCGAAGGCGGTGGAGCTGATCAGGACCAAGCTCGTCAACTTGTCGAACGGCGTGTGGCGGGATGGCGTGCTCGCCGGGAAGCTGCAGAAAATGAAGGCCGTCAACCTAGCTAAGGCTGACAACATTCATGAAGACAGCTAAATGTGTAGTTTTAAGGACTTTTTTTATGATGACGTTACCTTACAGGGACAGGCCGACGAGAACGAACGAGATAGACCATGGGCCATGGCGCCGCTGTTCTACAGGGGAAGGCTCCTAGCATGCGACGACCGCACCGGGCTCGTGTACGAGGTCAAGGAGGTCGACGGGGCGCCCCAAGCGCTGTCCCGCTACATCCTGCTCGAGGGCGACGGCCAAACGACGAACAAGGACTTCCTTACAAGTTCGAGGGTATCGAGATCGAGGCACTCTGAGTTGTACATAAAGCGTTGCCCTTATTCATAGGAGGCGGCAGACCCGACATCGAGACATTGACACAAAACATCGGCGACATCACTCCAACCTGTACTCGAAAGGTTTGTCTACCACTAGTGCAACTCTATTATCCGAGCCCCACCACACTGGAGTGTCTGGTCGGCCCCCCTTCATTTGGAGTGAAATGGCGTTGACCCAGAAATGGACGCGGTTGGCTACAGACGTCATTGTTTGCGAAGTCTCTTGACTTCCGAGAAGCAGGATTGAATCGGATCAGGCTGCAGATTTCCCGCAGGTTTGTCGCAGTTCCAAGAATGCCGCCTTCGGAGATCTCAGTATCGAGTAAAAACCACGATGACATAGCAATAGCTGGCCATAAGCTGGTTGCGCGCGATGATTCGCGGTTATTTATTTTGAAAATGCTCGCTATCGACAGTGAAAGGACTTTCTTCGAGAAAATACTACCCGATAGCTCACTCGTGGAATATTGCCCTGAATACTATGGTGTATATCACAAAAAAGCCGATGGCAAGTTTATCAGTGGCGAACCACCGGCGGGTTCCACCGCGAAGCCCTTCATCTGCATGTCGAATCTCTTCCGCGGAATGGAACGTCCCAACGCTATAGAGCTCAAGATGGGCGTCATCCAGCACCGCCAGACTGCCTCGGAGTCAAAGATGGCGAAATCAGTGAAGAAGTGCAAGGCGACGACTTCTTGGGAACTCGGCTTCAGGGTCAACGGAACACTCAAGACCTTGGCGGACGGCTATGTGGAAAAGAAATCCAAGTTCGTGGGCCGGGACCTGAAGAAGGAGGACCTTCCTTCCTTCTTCAAGACCTTCTTTGCCGATGCGTCGGAGGAACAACTTGCGACTATTCGTGACCAGGTCAACGGGCTGCTGGACGTGATGTCTGGGCCGCGGGGTGCCGGGCACCGTTTCATCAGCACATCCCTCCTGCTGTGCTTCGACTCTGGCGCGGGTGGCGTCAGCAGGATCGGGATGATCGATTTCCCGCACATTGAGGTAATCAACGGCATTGACGAGGGATATGTCAAGGGCCTCCGGAGTCTGGCCGAGCTCTTGGACCATGTCCGCGATTGAACGCAGAGGTCCTGACCGGGAGATAAATGAATCACGGCGGGCGGGGTCGTATGAGTACCAGTGCTTCGCGCGAGCTCTGTTGTGGGCTGTGAGTGGGTGCACTTTGTAGTGGTTACATCATTTTTTAATCGCAGTTTATGCCAAAAACATCAAGCTCAGTTTGAAGCTGTTGGTTGATGGCTGACTACGAAAACGAGAAAATCATATGGCAAGATCAAGAAGTACTCTTTGACGTTGACAAATCAAGGCTGGAACTTTGTCCTGGCGAGTACGCAGCAGATGTGATTTACCGCGTCGAGGACACGAAGGGAAACGCTGGAATGGAGGGAACTCTGACAATAACTAACCTTCGTCTCATATGGGTTTCTTCAGGCACATCGGCGATCAATCTTTCGATGGGCTTCAGCTGCCTCAAGAACCTCGCGATCCACAGCGCACGCTCCGCCCTACGCGGCGTATCCCAGGCCCTGTTCATCGTATTCGCCTCGAAGTCCTCTCAGTACGAGTTCGTCTTCACCCACCTCCACCAGACATCCCCCCGCATGTTCAGCTCCGTCCAGGCAGTCCAGAGGGCATACGACACATCCAAGCTCTACAGGAACCTCACACTCAGGGGTGGGTTCGTCCAGAACAAGCGGCTCGTGCTGCTGCCCCAGGAGGAGCAGTACTCGTCGTACGACGGCGTGTGGTCGCTCAGCTCCCAGGAGTCACAGGGCAGCCTTGGCACACTAGTGGTCACATCAGTGAGGGTGGTGTGGTTCAGTAATAACACCGACAACTTCAACGTATCTATTCCATATCTCAAAATCACTCAAATGTGCAGCCACGATTCCAAATTTGGCCGCGCACTAGTAATCAGCGCGGTGTCAGCCAGTGATCCTACCAAGCGCTTTACCCTGGGCTTCAAGATCGATCCGGAGTCTCGTCTGGTCCAGATCAAGGAAGAGCTCATCGCCCTCATCCGGGCATTCCGCGCCAAGCCCTTCTTCGGCATCACCCGCACTGTAGTCGATGTCGCTTCAGCAACCCCCCAGCCGGCCCCCCGAGCCAGCGATGTCACCGTCACCAAGCGGGCGAACCCAGTCGACCCGCTCAGCCGGTACATGGTGCGGGCCCAGGGCGGACGGGCACCCATCCTCGACCCTGGCCTGGGGCTGTTGGTGGAGGCGCCCCCCACGGGCTATCACGTGGCCGACCTATTTGCCCTGGGCGGGTTGGGGGGCAGCGGGTGAGTGGAGCGGGGGTTTGTTCGATAAATGGAGTAGGCCGAGCGTTTGGTATGGCGTGGGGCGATTTATGGGGCAGAGAAGCTGCATTTACGTGTTACATACTGGAACTTTGAAAGAATCGAACGTGAGCTCGAAAGGTGTAAATACGACGATGAGCAAGCACGTAGCCGATCTATCCACGACGGATATCATTCGGTTCGATCATATTCTGGCCGATGCTGTCATGCGCCATCCTGCGCATGAGAACAACGGCTTGGGGCCAAATGCCGACGCCAAGGATGAGAAGCAGCGGTATCTAGCCTTTCATCCGGTGACTGTTACTACTTCTGAACGCATCCAGTACAACCAGTCCGTATACGGTGGGTGGGACTCCGACCTGGACGGTGTCCCAACCGGCTCCGCGCCCATTGTCTGCTCGTGCAGGGGCAAAGGCCGCGGTGGATACTTGACGCCGCTGATCCGGTTGAATCTCGACGAGCTCGTTGAAACCATATTCCAGGTTCCCGATTCGATCGCCAGCTATGAGACAAAGAGCGCCATTGTGCAGCAGGTGGAGTTGATTGACTTCGAAGACGACTTTGTGGATAAGAACGAACAAGAAGACGTGGGCACTGACAAGAGCAAGGACGTGAAGAGCACTACGAAGGCCAGCAACCCGGACGACATCCTCGCCGACTGGGAGCCGACCGCAGAGAGCCCATTGGAGTCCGATGAGTCGGACGGGGACGTGCACATGTTATCCTCCCCGCCCAAGCTGGCCAGCTTGACCCCGACGACGAACAACGGAGCCCCACCCCGGGAGTTTATCGAAGAGCCCCCATATGACATGACGGACGTGGGCTCGCGTCGCAGCGAGCGGGTGTTCGCCATGCTGGTGTGCAGCAGGGCGTGGCAGCACTTCCGGGACCAGAAGGTGATCCTGCCCGGCCTGGGCGATGATGCCCCCAGTGAGCTGAAGAACGGCATGCTGTCGACGTGGCTCCCGACCCTCTTCCGCAGGAACCGGGAAGAGAAGGGCATGGTGCAGCTTAGGCCTACCGGAGACGACGAGCGGGCTGCAGCCACCGCCATGCCGCCACGCGTTATCGTGCACCTTGAGCCGTTCCTGGACGACGGGACGCAGCATAACGTGCGGCTTCCTATGATTGCCGGGCAGACAGAATCCTCACTCCAGATCGGACCGTTTGACCGCATCCTGGGCGCCCCACGCGATATCAAGTGCCTCCAACGCTACTGCCCCGGACGTCACATGCACACCATCTGCCAGCTGTACGGGATGAACGCAGACCTGACCCGGGGGTCGGGCAAGGACGGGGCGATGGTCACAGCTTGGATCGGTGTCTGTTCATCATGCCACAAGACGACGCTCCGCATGTGGGAGTGGGATGAGTCGCGGGGGGAGCACCACGACGAGGAGTACGAGGAGCGGGATCAGTGGGCCGTGGCCGAGGCCAAGCCGGACCCGGGCAAGGAGGGGGCAGTGGAGGGGAAGTCGCAGGCGGTCGAGGAGGACGAGGACGTCGAGATGGCGGGGCAAGCTGTGAGCAGCCCCAGCGAGACGGACCACGTTGTCGAGGAGACGTCCACCCAGCCCCTCCCGGACAACAGCACGGCAACCCTGATTGACGAGAGCGAGCCGGACGACAGCGACGAGGAATACACGGTGCAGGATATATCATAGCGTGGTATGGTGGTCGACTCGACACAGACACAGGGCGATGTAAATGATGAGGCTCGCACTGGCTATTAGGACTGTAACGCGGGCTGGCACTGTATCGCTGCTCAACACATCATCCTGTTTTGCCAGTTCTGCGCATTGAGCAAACATATGGACCCCAGCGACCGTGAGCGTGATATCGAGTCTGGGGCGCTCATTGGTGGAGTATTGCCACCAAAAGCGAATGCGAGCTCCATACTCCTCCTGATACGGAGCTGGCGCGTCCGTGTGGCATTGGTTGGGCTAATTGCGGCCATCTGCTTCTTGATCGCCATGCTCGTGCTTGTACTTGATCCACAGAGCAATGCATCTGGTGACGTGCCGACAAAGTTCCGTATCCACATCATCAGCGACGACGATCAGGCGAGCAAGGTGGACGGTGCCAAGCCCTACTGGGAATCGAACTTCTGGACAGGGACACTCTCCCTCACCGCAGACGACAACTATGACTTCCACTGGGACCGCCAGGCGTCGTTCAACACGAGGACGAACGAAGCAGACCGGGCGATGGAGCTGTCGGAGCTGCTGTTCTACAGGGGAAGGCTCCTAGCATGCGACGACCGCACCGGGCTCGTGTACGAGGTCAAGGAGGTCGACGGGGCGCCCCAAGCGCTGTCCCGCTACATCCTGCTCGAGGGCGACGGCCAAACGACGAACAAGGGCTTCAAGTGTGAGTGGGCGACCATTTATCACGGCGACGCTCTCTTCGGCTCGTTCGGCAAGGAGTTCGCTGACCCTAAGACCGGCGCATTCATTCACAGCAAGCCGATGTGGATCAAGAAGCTCGACAAGTCCACCGATCACATCACATCAATTGATTGGACCACTGTCTATGACAAGCTCCGTGCGAAGACGCACACCGAGTACCCCGGATACCTGCTGCACGAGGCGGTGGGGTGGTCCGACTACCACAAGGCATGGTTCTTCGTTCCCCGCCGGGAGAGTCAGAAGCCGTACACGGAGGAGGAGGACCGGTCCAATGGGACTGATTTGATCCTGATCGCGGACGAGAAGTTCAAGAAGGTCGAGGAGCTCCGGATTGAATCGATGCTCATCCCCAAGAGAGGGTTCAGTTCTTTCAAGTTCATACCGGGTCGCCCCAACAATATTATCGCACTGAGAACGGAGGAGGACACCGACGACGAGGGCCGGGGCCGTCTCATGAGCTACATCAGCATCCTTCACATCGACCGGGCGAAGAAGGTCATCAGCGTCATCATGCCGGAGAACGCGATCGAGCCGCTGCCGCACAAGTTCGAGGGTATCGAGATCGAGGCACTCTGAGTTGTACATAAAGCGTTGCCCTTATTCATATGAGGCGGCAGACTGATGGCCATCATGACACTGACAGTTCCTTCCGAGAATTCAGACTTTTACTTCGGCTTGATAGCAGGATTTTTAACCCAGCAGGAGTCATCCTTGTGACCCGGGCGGTTGCAGAATAGAGCATCTCGCTCTTACCATCCTACTCTGACCGTTCTTGGTCTGGATGTTGCCGACCCGCTTGGGCTCGAGGCCAACGCGAATCTTGGCTGCCTTGTGGACAGCGCTCTTACCCTCGCCGGTTTATGGTCTGTGAAGACAGTCACCTTCCGTCTGGCCAACTTCCTCATCGTTCTCAGTGCTTCTAATCGCGAACGCCTCCGTGGTCGACCTCTCTCGTATATCTACTCATTGAGGCCGACCGAATGCTGCGCCAACCACATGACTACCTCCGCCAAGTTACTCCGGTATGCTTCCCCCGTCTCACCAAACACCACGATGTCGTCGATGTACACGACACCACATGCCTGCCAGCACCAGTAGGATCTGGGTGATGTCGGGCAGCTTGTACTCTGTCATTTCGTTCAGCCCCTAGAAGTCGACCCACAGTCTCAGTGCGCCGCCCTTTTTGTTGCAGACACCACCCGTTGGATGTCGTCATCCCTGCTCTGGGATATCATCTGCCGATGATTATTCCATGGCAGACGGTCGAATCACCCCCTGGTTGAGCATATCTGACACCTGTCGCTCAACCTCCTTCTCCGTCTCCGGGTTGAACAGCTGTCTCGGGGCATGGAACTCGACCACTGTCGGATCTAAGTCTTTATGGCACTTTGCGGCCTCAAGCTGCGCTTGTCTGACCCGACTGGTCAGCTCATGGTCCTGGTCACCCAAGCGCCTCCAACAAAGGTGCGAATGTCGGCGAGTAGGTTCTCACGTGTGTGTCCCTCGTCACAGCCTCGTTTGGGGGAGTTATTTATCGGTGGTTGAGTAGGACCAGTCTACGCGCAGGTTAGTGCGCGGTCCTCGCATAATCGCAAGAGTACTCATCAATCACGTTAGATTACTCTGAGAATGCGAAATACAAACTTATGGCGCACATTTGCGCTTGCAGATCATAGACCGCCACAACGTGGGCTCCCAAACTGTTCTACCATCCAGCGTAAGCTTTGCGTTCACTTTCCGCCGTCTAGTTCCATCATACACGTTCCAACGAACAATGTGATGTTCAAATCCTTCAGTCCCTGCGGCCAGTACGTCATTGCCTACTCTCTGACCCGAGAAGACATCGTCGTCTATTCTTTCCACGGCCTCGGACGCCCGGACTCCGTCAGCCGCGAGGACCTGGCCTTTAGCGACATGTTTCGACTTCAGTACACCAAGTGCTTTGTCGGAGAGGGATGTCTGCTCAGGAAAGACTTCCTTCTCTTCTCTCCAGATCAGCGCTTCTTCATCATTGCATCCACTTCCCGGTCGGCAAGGCAGATTGTATGCTCCGCTGACAGCGACCTAGAGTGCCTCCCATGCTTCAAAACCATCTGCTTCAGGGTGATCCGGCTGGCAGACGGCGTCGAGGTGGACAAATTCAAACTCACTGATGACTACGTGCAGCTGTCATTTAACTCAGGCGTCTCTCTGTACCACAACTTCTTCTCCGTCCTGTCCCTGCGCCACCAGACCATCCACATTCTCCAGCTCGAGACGGAGGGGGAGTCGTGCTCGTTTAAGCCAGTCAAGGTCATTCCACTGACAGAGACCACCCCGCCGCCAGCCCACCCGGCCCTGCCCTACCGCGCACCGAGCAGGAGGGACGTATTCAGCGGCCTGCTGCACCGCACGATGGCATATTTGTACCGGCAGCTGGTGTCGGAGCACGAGAAGGCCGTACAACGCGAACGACGTCTTGCTCGGCTCAACTCTGCTGTGGGGGGCGATGAGATGCCGCATGTCAGGGGTATGGACGAGCTCTTTACTGTATTCCACAAGAACAGCCCGAGATTCCGTCGCCTCGTCATGGCCAAGATTCAGCAAATCTCTTACCGCCACATTTTGATACGGGTGACAGCCATCAAAGATCTGCTGGACCGTGTAGCCCTGCGGAAAGACAGGAATGGCAGCATGTTTATGGTTTATGACTTTAACACTGACACAATCACCCGCCTGACCAACGTCAACCACCCCTCGGCAGGGGCGTTTGTATACGTACTACACGAGACACTATTGGCATCACTAGCGGTCCATAACCACTCAAACTCGTTCACTGCGTACACCAAGGGCAAAGCCCCGATGACTTGCTCCCACCCGATCGCCCACACACTGCCGCTTAAGCCTGAGCGCCACCGCATATTCCAGCAGTGCACCACTGGGGAGCAGGTCGACCCTGTACGGCTGGGTCGGCTGGTGGACATGTTCCCCGCGAGCCCGCAGACCGTACAGACGGGACCGTGGGTCGACCCGCACCTGTACGCC
Organism: Carpediemonas membranifera; assembly: GCA_019828565.1. NCBI lineage: Eukaryota > Fornicata > Carpediemonas > Carpediemonas membranifera. The sequence continues at coordinate 25,097 of JAHDYR010000040.1, read as the reverse complement.
TTCGACGACGGCCAGTGGGGCGGTGTCATGCGCCCCTACCCTGTTCCCCAGTCCGCAATCAACGTACTCCCTGTCCCTAGCGACGATAGCGATACTCTCCTCCGCCTACCGGACAGGACCAAGTACGGCGGCCGTCCCCGCCCGCCCGCGGCGATGGACTCTCTGCCTGGCTTCTGGCTTCACCCAACGGGGGCTCCCAGCCCGGCCGACCTGCCCCGGACGATGGCAGAGGCCACCCGCAACACGCTGGTCTCCCGGTTCAAGGACGTCTCTGTGTCTTATGTGATGCACCCACACCTGCCTGTCGTCGTCTCCGTATTCCACCTGGGCCCCTTCCCCCTCTGCCAGTCGGTCAACTTTTATGCCGGGTGCGCGGTCAGGCCGGCACGGCCACATAAGGTCGGATGGTACCGCCGGGAGACCGCCAACGGGGTGACTGCCGCGGTTGGCACCAAGGCGCCGGTGATGCGGTCCCATCGTGTCGCTGTCAACCCGACACCGCGCCCGCCCGCCCAAGCAAGGCTGGCCTACCGCCGCCTCGCCCCAGTCAGCCAGAGGGCGAGGGCATCCGAGGCTGCCGGGCTAGTCTCCCTCTTGGACGGCGGCCAGTCCGACGCCGAGCCCGTCAGCGACTTGAGTGACTCGGGCGAATCCGGTGTCGATTTATTGGAGATCGAGAACGACGAGGACCAATTCTACGCCCCCGGCCCCGAGTTCTCCGATGCTGACTCGAGTGAATTTGAGTCAAATCCACGACAGCTGGGCCCACTCATTTCATTGGCCCCACCCTCGCCAGTGGAGGACCACGAGTTCGAGGAGACGATGTTCTTCCCACGGCTATCATAGGCGCCGGGCATGCTATTGTTATTGTTATATTTATCGTTCTCCAAGCAGACAGGAAGGTAATCTTATGGTAAAGTATATTAGGTAACGCACGGCTAGCCAGCTGCCTGATAAGGTATCCGCGGGCATCATCGCGCACCTCCTTGTCTACCATATTCATGAACGATAGGATGTCGATGAACATGAAGGATGGGTAGTTTTCAAGTCGTTCTCGAGGCTGTGCCGCGCAGGATTAGAATTGTTGAGTCTAAGTTTTGCTCAAATCGCAGGATAAGGTTTTGCTAGAGCCTGTCTTCAACGGACATGGGTGTTTCCGGCCATAGATTAGCAGCTATCATTGCTCTAATTGGCTTTATATCCGCGTATGAGCTGCTAGTGATCAACGATGTCCATTATAGCCCTTATTATAAGGAAAAGTCCTCTTCCTCCTCCTACTGTGAGAAAGAGGTCCCATCTGCAGCGGTAGCGTCATTCGGTAGGTACAACTGCGACGCTCCGATGTCTCTTATCACTGCCTCGTTGGATGACATTGTCGACGAGGTCCCTAGCCCGTTCATGCTCCTCATCGGCGGCGACCTTGCCGGCCACACTGCCGTTTCATGGGAACAGACGCTTCAGTCAATCACGGATGTGACTAATGAGATCACGAAGCGCTACCCCCATGCCTATGGCATCCCCGTCATTGGAAACGACGACGGGTTCCCCGACTACCACATAACGCCCTCCATCCTGTCGGATCTGGCATCCGCATGGAGCAAGTGGCTCATGCCATCAGAGCAGGGCACTTTCAAGGTCGGCGGCTACTACAAGCGCGAAGTTTCTTCATCTCTGCACATTATCGTCATCAACACGCTCGTCGTCATCTCCCAGTACAACCAGGGTGACATGACCGCCAAGCAGTTCGCCTGGCTCGAGTCTGAGGTCGCCAAGAGCTCCGCTGCCGGCGCGTCTATCGTGCTCGTCGGCCACATCCCGCCCGGGGTCAACGGATTCGACCAGGTCGACCCATGGATGGCGGCAGACTTCAAGCGGTTCAGCGAGATAGTCACGAAGCACGAGGAGAGCTTTACAGGTATGTATTTCTTCCACGAGCATGCAGACCTCCACCGCGTCTTCGGGTCCATCCCCATGTTCATCTCGCCCTCGATCACCCCCACCTTCGGGAACAACCCGTCGTTCCGGACGATTGAGTGGGACCACGAGGGAAATCTGGTGGATTTGACTCAATACTACTCTGATTTGATGCATGCCAACTATGCCGGCAAGGTCGAGTACAGCATTGAGTATAAGATGAGCGAGCTTTACGCCAAGTACATGGATGGCGGCAAGGCCACTGCTAAGACGATCAAAGCCATACAGCAGGCGATCTTCGACGATGGGGAGTATTGGGCAGACTACTTCGGCCGGTCGATGACGGAGAACGCGGCCAGTGGGCGGGCTGCGTATGGCTGTGCCATGGTTGTAGGGTCGAATGAGGAGTATGCCTCATGTCTGTCGAAGTATCCGTGGAAGAATTAGAGGGTTTAAATTTATTGTTTTGCGAGTTAGGTTGGCATTGTTTCGGATCAGGGCCGTTGTGCAGGATGAGGTCTGCTCTCTAAGTGGATCGCAGTCTGCGATGATCTCTTCGAATGGACGCATGATCGCTTTCGAGCTGCTGCGCACTCGGTGCGCCACTCGTGGTGGCCTCAAGATATCACAAAGGAATTTGCGCAGATCTGACAAAACCGAAACTAATGAGCAGTTTGAGCGAAGAAGAGCTTCAAGACCTTTATTCTGTTCGTGATCCTAGTTAAACTTATACAGTGGATAGATACGATCGAACTCAGCCGCCCGAAGAGAAACATAGCCCGTGATTTCAGCGACGCCTGCATGTTCGCTGAGCTAGTGCACCAATTCCATCCAAATCTCGTTGACCTGCATAACTACTCTCCTGCTAGCTCCTTTGATCAGAAGAAGTACAACTGGCAGACTCTCAAGAGTTCGTTTCCCTTCCCCATCTCACGCTGAGAAAATCCTGGGCCGGAGCAAGCTTAATCTCCCTCTCAGCAACGAAGAGATCGCCAGCCTTGCCAAGGCCGAGCCTGGTGCCATTGAGGAGCTCCTCTGGCGTGCCCGGCTGGCGATTGACTCTTTCGTCTTCGTTCCCAAGTCCTCCAGGCCGCGAGAGAGGGAGCGGCCATCCTCGTACATGGAGCGCCACAAGGTGGACAAGGCTGAGGAGTCCCGCCCGCCTCCCCGTCGCCACAGGACCCGCCCCTCGGACAGCCCGAGCCCGAGCCCACGCGTGAGCAGAGGGGGTTCAGCGGAGCCGTACCAGTCTGGCAGCGTGTCGTATGAGTCGGATTACTCTCCCCTGTCGCCACCCGCGGGTAGAGCCAATGGAGATAGCTACGACGAGTTTGCCGATGAGTTCGACGACCGGGCCCTGGCCGAGGAGATCGACCGCGAGTTCTCCGATGTCACGGCCCGGGGTGGCCCAACTGTGGAGGAGTATATGAGGATGAAACACGAGCTTGACGAGATGAGGAAGCACGTGGCCATCCTCGGGGCAAAGAACATGAAGCTCCAGGAGCTGGCGGCGCTTAGGGGCGAGCAGGTCCGTACATTGAAGGAGAAGTGCGGCATGTAACATAGCATGTAGGTCCGCCCGGCCCGGTTACTTTGATGAGTTCTCTTGACATTTATTATTAATACTTTTGAAAGCTGCTTTATCGATCGAGGGCGAGTCCTTGGTTCCCAGGAGCAGCCCGAGTGTGGCCCACAGAATATAAAGTTGAATCTCCTGCACCATGCCATCCAGTGAACCTCGGCGTGCCAAGTCGACTGAAATCTTAGCACTGTTCTTGGAGGATCGGCATGAAAGTCCCAGGGTCGCGGGTCGTCTTGAGGTATTTGTAGCGGACAGCACATGTCACTGCGTAGTAAAGCCCGGGTCCGACATCTGGAGAGGCTTCCAGTGAGCCAGATCAGGAGCCAGGACATCACCAACAGCCGCATGCGTCACCTGTTGCTGGGTGAAACTCTGCAGCAGTTTGCATTCTCAAATCACCAGTTGAGGTACAAAGCATGACACGCGCCTGGTTGCCACCCACCAACATTCATGGGCGGGTACCATCCCCTGATCAATTGATCATGTCAAACGAGGCGACTGTGAACGCGGAACAGAATAATGTTCCTGACGAGAAACGAACATGATAAGGGTAACACATTCTCCCCAGAGGGCAGAATATTTCAGGTAGAATACGCAATTGAGGCTGTTAAGGTCCGTTTTTCTTGTTTCTTCATTTACTAAGCTTGGCTCCACAGTTGTGGGCATTCAGACAAAGGATGCAGTGATTATCGCATGCGAAAGGCGCAGCACCTCTCCTCTTCTCATCTCCTCAGCTGAGAAGCTCGTTGAAGTCGATGACCATGTCCTCGTGGCCATGTCCGGCCTCACCGCCGACGCACGCACTCTCATCGAGCACGCCCGTGCTGAGGCCCAGAACTTCCGCTTCAACTACAACGAGCCGATCACCGTGGGGCACCTGACCCAGTCTGTCTGCGACCTCTCCCTCCGCTTCGGCCACGACGAGGAGGACATCATGTCGAGGCCCTTTGGTGTCGCCCTCCTCATCGGCGGCATAGACCCCCGTGAGGGACCCGTCCTCTACCATACGGACCCTTCGGGCACGTTTGCCAAGTGCAAGGGCAAAGCTATCGGGGCGGGCTGTGATGGCGCCCAGCAGGGTCTCAACCGGGAGTACAAGGACGACATGACTGTCGAGGAGAGCGAGAAGTGCGTCGTCAGCCTGCTGAAGCAGGTGATGGAGGAGAAGCTGACGACGGAGAATGTGCAGGTCGTCCGGCTGTCGACTGACGGTATCCAGCACTATAACAGTGAGCAGATGCAGGGCATCATCGACAGCTTGCCGGCGCCTGAGCTTGAGTAAATGTATGGCATGGCGTTGGCGGACTCCGTGTCGTCCTGCCGATGTTCCTAGGTGGCTCTCGAGTGCAGGATAACTAGGAACATCGGCTCGAACTCGGCGCCGGCTGGTGTCCGAGCGGGTTAAGGCTAGTCGATCCGGCCGGGAAGTGAATGGTCGGCAAGACGGAGCGAACAACCAGCCCAGAGGTTGAAAACGTGTTTAATAGCCTCAAGTTTCACAACACTGGCCGTATTATGCGCCCAGACGATAATCTCGATGTGTTTCCCGGCGTCACGCTCGCCATGCTCCACCGAGTGATCCGGTCCACCGATCACTCCCAAAGGGAGATCGGTGCGCATGTCCTGAGCGCCATCACCCGCTATGCACGTTCCGGCGAGTTCGGTGCTCAGTCTGGGGACATCCTGCTCGCCCTCATCGAGCGCGTCCGTTTGCCGCTCATCCTCATCACCCAACGGGAGCTCACCCTCACGTCTTCCCCCACAATTGGTCTCATCCACAACCTCCTGTGTGCTGTGGGCGAGGTGGGCCCGTGCTTCATGCTCCCTTGCTTCCACCCCAGGCGAACGGCCGGCCTCCCCATGTGGCCATCCCTGCCCCGGTTGGCCCCCCTTTCTTTCGACCCAGAGCATCCGCCCGGCGAGCTCACTTTCGGTGAGCTGGCCGACTTGTCTGACACCGACGTCCACCTCGCCCTGCTCGTCGGGGAGTCGGCCCGCAGTCCCAACGACCGTGTGCCGCCTCTCTTCCTCCGCGTGCCGTGGGACACTATTCCGGTGACTTCTGCCGAGAACGTCCTCCTGCTGCAGGCCCTGGCCCGCTGTGCCCTCCACTCGATGTTCGCGGCCCACTTCATCGCCCACTCGGACCTATTCTACGTGCTCGCAAAGATGACTGCCGCCCTGGCCGGCATATCGACTAACTCAGAGCCGTCTAACGCCGCCGCGGCCATGGGCATGGTCTGGCACGCCATCGCCGCAGCCCACCCAACCCTGGCCGACAGAATCGCGAGCTGGAGCGCCCCGGGCACTGTGACTGTGCTGGAGGCGCTGACGAGGCAGTGGGTGTGCTACTCGACCCAGTTCACGGTCAGGTCGGCCGCCCTCGTGAGGAGGCTGGCCGCGGTCTTGACGATTGTTGCGCACAGGCCTGTATCTGCTGATTGGGACCTTGCTGACGAAGATTCAATCGGATCTAAGATCTTGGTATCGTGTCTTGAGATTCTGCGGTCGGCGCCTGCAGACCCGGTCGGCTTTTCTTTCAGGGCATCTACCCTTGATGTCCTTGCAACACCGCCATTTGCCGGAAAACTCGGCGACTTTGTCTCCACCCAGATTCTCGAGTCTGTTGAGTCGCTATCAAACTTCAGGACGGCGGAATCGTTCCAGTATGCCGCCTCGGCCATCACCGTGCTCGCCCATCACGACAAGGAGGCCAGCTCTGCCGCGCAGCAGACTATGCTCGCTGCCTCCGTCGGCATGCTGACCAAGGCACCCGTTGCGGTGCAGGACCGCACACCGCACGTCCTGGGGCTTCCTAGCCGGTCGATGCCGGCCTCCCTGGCCACCGACCAAGGGATGATCGACGCCATGGCCGGTGCCTGTCTCTTGGGGACCATCGTCGGGGTCTACCCCGAGGCCATCCGGGGTCTCGACAGCAACCCGTTCTCCCAGTTTATCTCCCCAGAGACACTAGGGCTCCACGTCCCGTGTTTCGAAGCCCTCCCTGCAGCCAGCCGCCTGCTCTTCACAGCGCCCTTCGCCACCTCCCTCCAAGCCTACCTCACAGCCCGCCCCGACGCCCTCATGCGTGCCCACCTGCTCCACTCTCTCCCCTTCGTCTCCATGCTCGACCCGACCCTGCTGCCCGACAGTCTGCCCGCCCCTATCATCGCCCAGCTCGCAGGCGGGGCCGACCAGTGGTTCGGGCACGGAGAGGAGATGCTGATGCCGGCGCGGTGGGTGGCCGGGCTCGCCAGCTTGCTCGGCAAGGACGAGGTGGTTGAGTTACTCAACGGCGTTGATAAGATCTTTGAGATCCTCCCGACTGCAGCGATGAAATATGACACCCTGATCTCCCTCCTCGCCCTCGTCCTGCCCACCCTCGCCCAGACTGGCGCAGAGCTCGACGACTCGCAAATTGAAACAGTCAGCAGATCTTTAGATACGATTTTGAGTGATGCTGACCATAGTATGCGGCTCCCACTCCAGCAGCAGCTGTCGATCCACTCCCCCGCCCGAGACGTCCTCGACTCCTCCGTGTTTGATTCTTTCATTATTGTCCTGGGCCATCTCCAGGACGGGTTCGACGAATGGGGGGCTGCTGGCCGGGACCTGAAGTTCAAGCTCCTCCTGCCCGCCCTGCATGGGGCCAATGGAGACGCCAGGCTTCGGCAGGCGGCCTGGGCGGCGGTGAAGGATACACGGTGTCAGAACTTCATGCCGGCCGAGTACGACTTCGGGTCCGGCTGGCGGGAGGAGTCTCTGGCTGTGCTGAACATCGCCAAGGTTGTTGCCACCGGAAAGGGGAGTGCGGGGTGCATGGCGAAGATGGTGTTGGATCACGGGAGGTCATAAATTCCGGTCGGCCCTCACCTCACCCGTTGACTATCGATTCTACCGTAAATCCGAGTAAATACTTAGTGGCACGCCTCAGAATCTCATCTCTGGGTTCTCTGACTCGATCCAGACGTCTGGTCCTTTGGCATTCAAAAAATGTGCTGGAGCCTTCTTGTACTCTCTAGCTTGAGGGCGCTTTCTTCCTAGCCTGCGGCTTGCATGTCTTGACTCAGGTGTGCGAGCATCGCTCTCGACTCAGTGCTCTGTTCTTCTAGCGCAACGAGTGACACCTGCCGGCGTTTTGGGCTCTGTGGTCTGTCAAGACTTAGAAGAACTTTTAGTAAAAGCAAAGAAGAGAGGGTTTGACCCTGCTGTGGTAAATATGGCAATAATAAATATATCAACTATGTAAACAATGGGTAGGACCCTGACACTGCCCCTCCATGCCAGCCTATAGGCTGACATGACCTCAAGGTGTCACCTTCACGGCCACTGCGCCACAGGCGAGTGGTGAGGATTTCCCGATGTTGGTCGATTGGATACAGCCCTGTTGGGTGCCACCCCAACGGCTGGACCACTCCTAGGACTTGGCAGGACCCAGAAGGCCATAATCGGTAAGGATATCAAAACGAATCTGAAGATTCGAAAATATTCGAAATTGTCGCGGTACCGCTGTGTGAGCATGCTATGTTATGGGAATGGGGACTGCAGGTCTCCCTGCCCTCCACGGCCATACCTCGGCCGTAAAGAACGCAAACATTTCAATGTGCACTTTTGGGCACATAACGAGTTCGGATCTCAGGAATGGACAAGTCCTCGCGCTGATTGCGCCTATTCTTACATAGAGTCCAAAAAGACCTCCAATAGCCTCAGTAGGGCTTTGTTGGCGAGTTCTCGTGCTTTCTTCTTTCGGAGCTCCCTAGAACTACACGATCGCCACGAGTAAGCTCTTAATGCAAATAACAACATCAATCGCGCCATTAGGACATCAAATGTGATGGATTGAGGCGTTACACGGTAACGATTCCTTCAGTAGTACTGACTTGCCCGAAACATGGGTGTGCACGCACCGGTCGTCTTTTCGGTCCTAATAGACGCCAGCTACGTGCGCCAAAGGGTGTCATCTCGGCCAGTGACCTCGCGATGGAGGTTCAATTCTGGTCATCGTGGTTGCTTACTCCGCCACACCGTCGACGCATTTTTGGGTCGCCGTCAATCCATTTGACGTCGACAAACGATGCGTATAGTTCTCTTCACGGTGTAAAAGGCTGTAGAACCTTGTGCGTTAACATTAAGAAGACTGCTTGTTGTCTTACGACGGAAGACAGTGTACTATCTCGCTGGAAGCGATGACGTTGGTCTCCAGTATGCGCTCCTCTCGCCATTCAGTATGCAAAGCATCAATTAACAACATCATATGCTGTTTTCTAGAGGTTGTGGCTAACGAAAATGCGCAAATCAAGCAGAGCATGATTTACAGACCGTCGATCTTGGCTTGCTCTGACTCTAGGTACTCAGTGAGCGCGGCCAAGTCTTTGACGAAGCTGTAATCCTGCAGGGTGGCTTCAGAGTCCTCGAAGCCTGTCCAGTGCACCAGATAGCGGCGTCTGGACATCGGACATCTCTTGCTACCGTCGGGACCCTCTGAGCGGCTGATCCGATCGACGTACCACTCCTCGGTAGCGGCTGCGGCAAGCTCCTTGATCTGAGTGTCGGACAAGGTGCCAGGGTTGAACCGTCGGACTCTGGCAGCGTCGACCTTGATCGTCGGGCCGTCTCTCGGCTGCGACAGGTCCTGTACAATGTAGCCCACGGTGACACCGTCGCGCTTGACTGACTCGACTCTTCGCATTGGGCCACGCCACCCCGGCGACAGCTTATCTGGGGGTCTTTTGGCGTACTTGACGAGCACGTAGCGACTGAGGATCTCTGAGCGGGTAGAGGACGCTCTGGCGAGCGCCTCTTCACGCATAGTTGAGATCCTGGCCTTAGCCAGCTGTACCGCAGCCTCGGCGGCCTTACGGTGGGACTGGGTGATGCCTGCGGAGGAAGCGTCCGTGGTATAAAGCGTCGATGGGATAGTGATGTTGGCTCCCAGCATGATCTCGGCCGGGGACAGCCTCGTAGGGATTCTCGGCGTCGAATTGGCAATGAATCTTGCGACTGGCAGGTGTGTGAGCCAGTTGGGGTTTCTTAACTGGAACTTACGGGCCTTAAGGATCCTCTCGACTTGTTGGTTCGCTCTTTCCACCATCCCATTGGCCTGAGGATGGTACGCGGTGGTGATATGCTGCTGGAACCCCACCTCTTGCGATAGTCGTCGGAATAGGCCATTGTGAAACTCAGATCCGCCGTCTGACTGGAGTACTTGCGGCGCTCCATATCTTAGGACCCAGGTATTGATAAAGGCCTCGGCTGCTTCTTTTCCGGAGTTGCTCTTGGCAGGGACTAATTCAGTCCAGCGAGAGCACATATCTACCATGACGGTAATATACGAGTACCCGTCACAGGACGGCAAAGGACCCATCGTGTCGATTGCCACGCGTTGTAGTGGGGTGTCAACAGCTGTGTGGAGACCGTCGGGTTGGTCGACCGGCGGCCGATCGAGGACTTGGCAGATCGGACAGTCGGATACGACCCTATCAACTGCATCGCGTGAGACTGACAGTCCTTGGCCACGGAGGCGCTCGATCGTAAGACGTCTCGACAGGTGGACGTCAGCGAACAAGTGAGCTTGGTGAATCTGTTCGGTCGTTGCTGTCTTCTTGGCCATGGCAAACACCCTAGACAAACCGTCAGCGGCACCGTTATCGAGGCCGGGAACGTGGGAGATAGTGAAATCGAGATCGGCGATAGAATCGGCCCAGCGCCTGACCTTAGCGTTGACCGACTTATACATATAGAGCAAGTTACGGTGGTCGGTCTTGATCTCGAAGCGCTCCCAGCACAAGAACTTGCGCCAGGCCTGGAGCGCGGACACAATGGCGTACGCCTCTTTTTCACCAACACTCCACCGCGACTGTACATCATTAAATGCCTTCGATAGATAGCAGACGGGCTTGCCGTCTTGGAGGAGAACCGCTCCGTATCCCACGGCGGAAGCGTCAGTCATAACAACGTGTGGACGCGTGGCGTCGAAGATCGCGAGTGCATCCGCGGAGCAGAGGGCGGCTTTCGCGTCTTCTAGTGCTTTGGAGACGTCAGCGCTTGTAGAACTCGTCTTACCGGACATTGCATCCGTTATAGGCTTGACTCGCTCGGCGAAGAAAGGGATATGATCGCGGAAGTAGTTCAGGAACCCATGAAGGGCCTGGAACCCTCTTGTGGACTTCGGGACTTTCAACTGTGCTATATCTTCAACACGCTGAGGTGAAATGCGAACCGTACCATTGTGGATGATCCACCCCAAGAATTCAACTTCGGCACAGCCGAACTGGCACTTATCCCGACCCAGGTGGAGTCTCATCTTTTCGACTCGGGCCATCACTCGCTCTAGGTTATCCAGATACTCTGCCTCAGAGTCTCCCATTACAATAATGTCATCAATATAGATAATGCAGGAAGATCCGACCAGACCCTCGAACGCAGTCTCCATCGCGCGCTGGAAATAAGCCCCAGCGTTCCGCAGGCCAAACGGCATGCGAGTGTACTGATACTGTCCGAAGACAGTTCGGAAGGCCGTTAGGTGGCGACAACGCTCGGTTAGCGCGATTTGGTGGTAACCTGCGGCAAGGTCAAGAGTGGCGAAGATCCTCTTGCGACTCAATTGTGCCAAGATCTCGTCAATGCGAGGAATCGGATAGTCAAACGGCTCGGTCAAGGAGTTAATTTCCCGGAAATCGACCACGAACCGCGTCTTCTCACCCTTCTTGGGGACAACGATCGTCGGGCTAGAATAATCAGACTGACAGGCCTCTATGAAGCCTTTTGCAAGCAAGGTGTCAACGTGCTCCTTAACGATGGGGACCTTAGGAGGAGGCACGAAGTATGGACGGACGTTCACGACCTTGTTTCCCTTGATCACCAGGTCGTAGGGGTCTAGTAGGCTAGGCGCATCACGCTCTTTGAAGTTGGAGGCGTATCGTCGAAGTATAGACGACTGTCGGTCGCGTGCCTCTTGGGACAGCTCGGACATGGCTTGTGCGATGTATTTCGTGGCCGGTGGGGTCTCACTAGAGTCCTCAGTCGGGTCGGAGGAGCTGGGAATGGCGCTTGGCAAGAGTCCGAGACTTACCATCTGAGGAAATCCGATGATGATGTCGAACGCAGTGTCTATCACGTAGGCGCGGAGAGTGAGTGTACAACCATGAGGAGTGAACGGAGATGGATCCAGCTTGAGGGTTACTTCTACCTCGCCTTCTGCTTGACGGGTATCTCCGACGGTGTGGATTTGCGTGGGTTCTCTCGAGATCCATTTGCAGCGTTTCTCGTCGACTAGTCTGGGGCTTATGGTGGAACAGTTGGCACCAGAGTCGAGTAAAGAATTGGCTTTGCGCTTGCCGAGACGAGCGTTCACTACAGGGAGGTCACCCGGGGAAATCTCCTTCGGGGCATTCAGGGCCGCGACGAATTTTGAATCCGAAACAGAATGAACACACCGACGCTGATTTACTCCCTTCTTGGTAGGGCAGTAATCGGCCAGGTGTCCTGACTTGTGGCACTTAGGGCAGAATGCCTTCGGCTCAGCGCACTTGAAAGACGGATGCCCGGGCTTACCGCAGTTGTAGCACACGTACTGCTTCTTGGGCTTGTTCTGACGGTTGGGCTTCACTATGGGCTTCGAACCTTGGCGGTCGTGGCGCTCCGAGGGATCTTGGTGGTCACTGCGTGGCTCGCGCTCGTGAACATGTGGAGCTCTGGGACGGGCAGCAGCGGGGGAGAAGGAGTTCACCATCTCTTGCGACTCCTGTAGGTCGCGTGACATTGCCATGACTTTCGGCATGATCGAGGGGATGTCGAGGCCTTCTGCGAGCTCCTTGACCTTGTACATGATCGTGTTGGATCCTTGCACGCGGAAGCATCTGCAGTACGTCTCTTTGAGCACATCCTCAGGTACATCTGGATTGACTAACAGCTGGAGCGCCTTGAACTTCCGATTGACGTTATTGACCTCGACGGGGTCGAAGGTCTTGGCGCGTAGACGGAAAAGATCGAGCTGAGCGGTGGATCTGCTGGGACGCAGTACGCTGCCTAGGCGCTTGAGGATTCGTAGATCGCTGAAGTTGCGCTTTTGACGGCGGCGCTCGGTAGTTGCCATCAGTAACGGTACGTAATCATCGTCTTCGGAGTTACCGGCCTCGTCGATGCATTGCGAGACATAGTCAGCGATAGATGGATCGACGAGTTCGGAGATATCGGCCTTACCGCCGAGGGAACGGTACGTTTGGAGGTGAAGGTAAAAATCAAGCAACGCCTTCATTGAAGGGTCGCGGAATAGCGGGGGAACCGCTTTTTCTTTGTTCTTAAATGTCATGATGAAAGGGGAATACTAGTATTGTGGTCTGTCAAGACTTAGAAGAACTTTTAGTAAAAGCAAAGAAGAGAGGGTTTGACCCTGCTGTGGTAAATATGGCAATAATAAATATATCAACTATGTAAACAATGGGTAGGACCCTGACAGCTCGCAGGTTGTGAGCCCGATGACGTGTGGGCTTCGGTTTCTTGTCGGGGCGCATGACGACGCGGTGACCCGGCTCACCGCAGTAGAGGCACAGGTTGTCATCCTTTCGGCACTGCTTGGTGGCAGCCGGGTCTTGGTCCACTTGAAAAATCGGTGCAGTTTAAGGTATTTCATTCTGTGGTCTTAAACAACTACCGAATGATCGGGGTGCACTTTAATGATCTCTACATTCCCCTCCAGAGGCCGAACCGGCGTTAACGACGAGGAGTGCGAGTGCGCGGACGTGAGTCCATGGCCGGATGAGCGTTCTCGTAGCGCTTGCAGGCCTTGTCAAACTGCGGGTGGAGGTCGCGATACTTGAGGAGAGCATCGAGAGTGCGGACCTTGCTCAGGGGCAATTCGGAGTCTTCGTCCTGCTCAAACCCGAGCCAGCGAAGCATGCAGATGGGCTCGTGGGTCGCAGGGTCTGAGCGCCAGTCAACCACATGGTCGACTGTCTTCCAGGTGTTATCGGACTCGAACATCTTACGAGCCTCATCAATGGAGCCTGGGGGGTGTTACAGCTTGGTGAGGCGGTTGGCGTGTCTGACGATGATGACCTTGGTGGTAGGGTTCTACCTCCCTAGCGAGCATGTTGATGACCTCCTGGTTGCTCAGCGTTGTGTGGAAGGGGGCCAGTCTATCGATGTGTACCGTCACGATGCTTCCTGTGACGACGTCTTCCAGTCTCGCCCGTTTCTCGGCCAGGTCGAGCAGCTTCATCGGCCCACGCATCTGAGGACCGAGCTTCGGGGGCTTCCCAGCGTATCGTACGAGAACCCAAGACTGTATAGGGTACTGATACTCGCTCTCCTCCTCTCCGTGCGACTCGTTGATGACTTGCTGGGTGATCTGCCGAGCCCGCTCCTGGCAGAATGTCACCACCTTCTTGAACTCTGCTACTAAGTTCCTCGTCTCCTTGCTGAGCTGTAGTGCTTCTTCTAACTGCTCGTCTGATGGTCTCCTGCTGTCTGTGTGTCCAAACAAGATCTCAAACGGTGTCATCTGTAGGTCTTCGTTCGGGACTCCATTGATAATGTTCTGAACAATCGGTAACGCTTCGTGCCATTCACAGCTCGTCTCCAGTAAAACTGCTCGAAGATGCTTCATGATTTCAGTGTTTCTCCGTTCGATTACCCCGTTGGACTGTGGGTGATACGGCGTGCTGAATCGATGGTTGAGAGTGAGTTTGCTAGTCAGGTCGGCCACCAGATTATTTCTAAACTGCGAACCATTATCAGTCTGCAGGATTCTGGGTAGACCGAAGTTGGAGGCCAGGTCAATTATCGTCGTCGCCGCTGTTGTTGCCGCAGTAGACTCGACCGCGTAGAGCTTCGTGAATCGGCTCAGGACGTCAATCCAAGCCACTATGTACTTACAACCGCCAGATTCAGTGAGAGGACCTATGGTGTCCATTTGAACACACTCGAACGGGGTCAACTTCAGCGTTTTCAGCATCGACGTGGCTCTTGTAGCGGGCGGGACTAGGCGTTGGCATATGGGGCACTGCTTGATGAATGCTCTCACGTCGCTCCACATGATTTTCCAAGACTTGTCCGCCAGTCGAAGCCTCCTAACAACCTCTCGCGCCCTTAGGTGTCCTTGGGCTCCCCCGTGCACCTCCGCAATCATTTGACGGCGTTCGTCCGCTTCTAAGTGATCCAGGCGGACGGTATTGCGTGACATCGCGTCGGCTACACCGTTTTGTTCGCCCGCAACGTGGACGATGTCGAAGTCGAACTGTCCGAGCTCGAGCCTCCACCTGGCAACCTTATCATTGCTTGAGCTCCAGAGAAATACTAGGTTTCGATGATCGGTATGGATCGTAAAGCGAACACTCATTAAACAGCGTTGCATCTTTCTCACGCAAAAGAGGATGCCGAACGCCTCTTTCTCGTAGGTTGACCATCTTCTCTCTGCGGCGGTAAATGTGTGAGCGAAATAGGCCACTGGACACAGTCGACCCTCGTGGTTTTGGTAGAGCACTCCCCCAGCACCGAGGTCACTGGCGTCTGTAAAGAGTTCAGTCTCCAGATCATAGCTGAAGTGATACTGGTTTTCGTTCTTGAGGAGAATGTCCTTAACTCGCTCGAGACTTGCCTGTTGCTCATCGTTCCAGAAGAATGTCTTCGACCGTATGACACTCAGAATCGGATCTGTCTCGTCAGCGTACTGTGGAACAAATGATCGGAACCAATTGAGGATCCCTAGTAGTGACCGGACGGATTTCAGGTTATGGGGCGTCTGAATGGCTCTGATTGGTTCAAGGCGGTCTGGATCTATCCTGCGTCCCTCTCCATCCACCAACCAGCCCAGGTACCTCACTTGTGTGAGGTCGAACTTGCACTTTGCTGGATTGAGAACTATTCCCGCCTCATCTAGACGCGCTAGGACCTTCAAGAGATTCTCGCGGTACTCTGCCTCGGTTTTGCCAAAGACAAGAATGTCGTCGAGATACACTAGGCACGAAACGTAGACTAGTCCGGCTAAAACCTCCTCTAACGCGCTCTGCATGTGGCTAGCCGCGTTCTTCAGGCCGAACGGCATGAAATTGTAGTGGTACTTGCCGGAAGCGGTCGTAAAGGCAGTCAGCTCCTTGGTCTGTTGGTTCGCTAGTGGTACTTGGTGGAAGGCATGCTTCATATCAAGAGACGCGAAGTGTTTGCAACCTTCAACATACTCTATCAGTGAGTCGATCTTCGGCAACGGACATTTTGGAGCGCCGTACGGAGGTTCACTTTCCGAAAATCTACGCACATCCTCCAGGTTCCACCTCTCTTGCTCGCCAGCACCAGTGGACTGTTGTGCTTGCTACGTGACTTCTCTATTATACCCATCCTCGCTAGCTCTGCGACCTGGCGTTCAATCTCCTCTTCTTGGGGCTTGCTCTTCCTGTAAGGATACGATAGTACTGGCTCTTCTCCTTCGACCTCGATCGTCATAGGTCTAAGCTTTGCCCTTCTCGTCGAGACCTGGACCTCTATGTGGCGGAGCATGAGGACGTACAGAGGTTCCTGGACGCGTATGACCGGAGAAGGCGTCCGAGGAGGTTAAAGACATAATATTAATGGCATTGAGGCCACTAGAGCATCATTCCGTTGTAACGGAAGGCAGGAAATATTGATATTGACATATTGAGAAGTCTCGTCGTAGCCGAGCCACTTGACGATAAGGTGGCTGGGATCGGCTTCATCGACGCCCAGGATGGCTTCGACGTAGTACTCCTCGGCGTCACCGGCCTGGAGAGCGGCCAGTTGGCCGTTGGGCTCGGTGGCCTCGACTCGGATTGCCTGATCGGCGTGGATGACCTTCTCCTCGCCGCCAAGCAGTAGCGAGATGCTGATGGCGTGGTGGTCGCGCACTGCGAGGACCTTGAACGGGCCAAGGTGGCCGTGCAGCTTGGACGGCCGTGGGTTCAGGGCCAGGACGATATCGCCAGGTGCGACTGGGTCGTCTGGAGTGATCTTGCGGCGGCGCAGATGGTCCGCCTGTGAGTCAGCGGCTCGCTCGGCGACTGACTGTAGGTGTTCGTCCAGGGCTTGGACGTAGGCGGCCGCGTCGGTGATCGGGTTGTCTGGCAGTTATAACTGTGGGAGCCCTAAGCGTGAAGAGAATGGATGTGTTTACATAAGCTGCACTTATAGGTACCTCTGCTGGTACACCGTGATCGGATCGATCGATCGGACCTACGGTATCGACGTAAAGTGTGGCCAGGGGCCGGGCTGGCAGGTTGGCCGAGTTGTATGCCACGTTCAGAGTGGCGCGATCCCGCTGACACGTCAGACATCACCCCATAAAGCCCATTCGGCTATATCTGCAGTGTCTGGGGGCTTAATGGTATCTGTCATCACTTACTATCGCTGTAAAAGCTTCTGTGACACTAAACGAAGACAGAATGTTCGGGGCAGTTTATGGCGTGCTACACAGTCGCACACAATGGGTGAAGAACGTGAGGCTCCGCCAAAGAAACCTATGCAACCATACATCAAATTCACGATTGCTAGGCGCCCTACTATCAAGCAGGAGAGGCCCGAGCTCAAGGCCAAGGAGATCATGAGCGCGATGGGCAATGAGTGGTCTCAGCTAGATGAGGCTGCTAAGAAGCCATACGTTGATGAGTACAACGCGGAAAAGGCTGAGTATGACAAGAAGATTGCCGCCTACGACAAGAAGTACCCCACCTGGAGAGAGGAGGAGAAGGCCGTCAAGGCCGAGAAGAAGAAGGACAAGAAGGAGGCCAATGGAGCCATCAAGAAGCGCCCTCGTGGCTACACCGGCTGTTCCCTCTTCCAGTACGCCCTCCGCAAGCAGTACGAGAGCCGCACAGGGAAGAAGCTCCCCATCAAGTACACGGTCCAGCTGACAACCCAGTGGAAGGAGCTGTCCGAGGAACGGGTGGCCGAGTGGAAGGCCAAGGCGTCGGAGTTGAACGCCGCCGCCGGGGACTCAGCGAAGGGCGACGACAACGAGGCTGAGAGCGATTAAAGCCATTTACATGATTTACACAGTGGGTGGGGCATCGTTGCCTGGCTAGAGGGGTCAGACGCGAGACGACTGTCGGGGAGTCAGAGCGATTGGTTTTCGACGATGAGCAGCGGATGGGCCGGAAAGCCCTTGGTGTCGGTACGGACGAATGTTATGCAAGAAAAGCAGGTTGAATGCCCTGAATGCGGCTCGACGAACACAGAGGAGCGGCCACATGCTGGGGACATCATATGCAAGGAATGCGGCATTGTTGTCGGGCAATACATTGATAAGACCAGCGAATGGCGCTCATTTGCTGATGACTCATCGTCACAGGACCGTTCTCGCGTCGGTGGCAAGGAGAACGAGTTCGGCTCCCTCCACCTGAGCACGGGCCGCGGTTTCGGGTCGGGGACGACGGAAACACGCATCGAGAAGTCAACCAAGGAGCTCAGGGGCGAAGTGGAACGCCTAATGCGTCGTTTCAACTTCCAGCCGGCGAAGGAGATCAGCACCCGCGCGGTCAACATCTACACAAGCTACCTCAAACGGTCCGCCAAGTCCCGCCGCGGCAGAAGCATCCAGATGTTCGCCGCTGCATGCATCCGTCTTGCCCTGGACGAGCGGGGCGGGTCTGTGTCTCTCAAGGACCTCAGCCGTGCCCTGCAGGCCGAGTTCGGCAAGAGCGCGGACAGCACAGAGTACACGCCGAAGAAGATCGAGAAGGTCATCCGGGAGGTGAGCAGCGAAGTTACCATCATCCCTGGAAAAACGAGGGTGGCAAATGCCGACGTCAACTCGATGCTCGATCGGATCGGGGCCGTCGACGGCATGACGTTCCCCATGCAGAAGCTCTGGCGCACCCGGGCAAACTCTGTTGCCGAGAAGGGCCGCGGGATGGCGTACCGGTCCGAGACTGTGGCTGCGGCGGCCATCATCGTCGCACTGACCGACAAGGAGCTGGCCGTCAGCGAGGGTGCGGAGGCTGAGGTGAGGACCAAGGTCATCGGGCTCAGCGGTGTGACTGAGGCGACTGTGCTGAAGGCTCAGGCGGAGCTCGAGGCCCTCGGGTGAACGATGCGCAGTAAATGCTCGTGTCTAAGTCGAGAAGAGTTCGCAGGCTTCCCTCGGGAATTAGTCACACAGGCACAGTAAACGGGGTCTCTCCGCTTTGGTTTATTGCGAGCCAGTCCGGGCATTTGGAACCCGGGCCGTCTCTGCTTCGGCCGCCACCTCGGGTAGGGGCTGGGCCCCGCTTGTCTTGATGTGCTCAGCTAAGAGACGGTTGGTTAGCTTGGCCGGGTCTGTCTTGGCCAGACGAAGATGACGAAGACGACGACATGAGCTTCAGACGCCAGCAATAGACGACAGATGAGCGCGTAACAGACGAGCACAGACGCGACAACACTAGACTCTACATAAAGTGCACCTCGTTCAGACGGGTAACACAGAAATTGGCACGTCTACAGAGATGAATGCAGCAAAGTATCGCTTTTTAGCAGCTGGTATGTTTGTCTGGGTGCTTTTTGCGCTATACGCTGTCTTCGTTGTCGTGCCCACCGACATGATGCGTTCTGTGGTCGTTTTTCCGGACAAAGTGTTTCTATCATCGATCATTTCCATATTTGGGGCTGGATTGATAGCAGTAGGCATCATGCTTTGCGGTGCTAACCATCTTGTTGTCGTCCCGTTCACATCCGCCTCGTCAATCGGCGCAGTACTGCCGTCTGAGTGCTCCACCGAGGCTGGGGATATCAAGCCGGTGTGTTTGCAAGAGGCTTATGCGTTGTGGGTGCGCGGTAGACGTTGAAGTTGGGTGAACGGCCGGCCGCCCTCACACTCGCACGCTCGACCTCTCAGTACCCGAGCCACCCGAGGCTTTCTGACCTCATTTTATGCTATTTTATATGGTGGAACTGCTTGTAAACCCGTTTACTTCCGCAAACCCAGCCCTCAAACCGCGGATTCTTTTAGTCGGACTACCAGGGAAGGTAAAGAAAGCCGAAGCCGTCGATTAATCAGCGCTACAGCCTAATGCGTACCGGTACTTTGCTGCGAGCCGGTCAGAATTTCGTAACAACGCATCGGTCTTATTCTGCACCAACAGATCATGATCGAGCTCCCGTTGCAGTTCCAGCAGGTGTCTTTCGCACTGTCGAGCAGCTACGAATCATCTATCCGCTTGGCATCAGTGATGTACCTGTCAGACATCCTTTCGTCGCAGCAGAACATGGAAGACGACAGGAAAATGCTAGATCTCTTCATAGAACATGATATTGCGTCCCTTATTGGGCGACAGCTTTGCATAGAAACCTCCGCTCCCGTACTAGATGCGATGATGGAGCTTATCGCATCCCTTGTGCTTCTTTCTTTCGACGCGACCCCAGCAATCACCCCCTCTCCATCAGACAAGTTCATCCAGTCTGGCGGGCTCAAAGGTGTTCAGCGGTGCATGTTGCTGATGGATGCGGTGCTCTCCTACCGCTCCGTCATGGTTCTCCGTGTCCTGGCTCAGTACGGCCGTCCCGAGACGCCCAAGACCTCGATCCCTGTAATCCTGCGCGGAGCAGACAACAAGTTCATCTCCAACCTCTTTCGTATCATCGAACAGCCCGTCTCACTCTTCATGGACTCGAGCTCCCTCCGCGATGCGGACCTAGAGGCGATCGACTCGACCATCCACGAGTACTACTCTCACCAGCCTTCGGACATCGGCCAGGCCTTCGCCGCACGCCGTGTGGAGGTAGCCATTCTTCTCTCGCTGCTCCTAGCAACCGACCGGGCGTTCCGGAAGTACTACCGGTCCTGCGTCAAGGCATACCCCACCTTCTCGAGCCACATTCGCAAGATCATTGTCGGCACCCTCGACAGACTCTCCCCCGCTCACCTCGAGGACGGCCTGCTCCAGTCTGCGTCCCCCGTCCCCGGCAGCGAGAGGGACGCGGCCAACCTGATGAACGATCCGGTCCCCATCAGAGCCCTGTTCGCACCGTACATGGAGGCCACGCCGGACGAGAGGGTTGAGATGGACCTGCGTAGGCCGGCCTCGGCACACCCAGTCACGCTGGGTTTCCTCATGAAGAAGCTCGAGCTCGACACCGCGAACAAGAATTCGCCCGACGTCCGTGGTGCCCACTACCTGGCCAGCGTCATCAGCATGAGGGCCCATGAGGTGCTGCAGGGCGTCGGAGAAGAGAGGGCGACGGACGAGGCCACTGCCGACCTGCTCGCCAGAAAACGGGACCTCGACATCGAGCAGCTGCCCCGTCTGCCGCTCGAGGGCAGGCTCATTGCCGCAGCACTGGCGTACGAAATCCTGGCGCATGCAGCACGGGACGCCCGCAAGAAGAAGACCCGCCCGCCCGTGGTGGAGCAGCAGGCTGAGGTCCGGGCCGAGGAGCACGACTCGCCAGAGCAACGGGGCGACGAGACCGAACAGGAACAGCCCCAACTCCCGCAGCCCGCCTTCGAGCACAGGCCAACGCCCCGGCTCACTGGCACCCACACTGCCTCGCCGGCCCGCCCCCTGGCAGCCACAGCCCGACTGACTCCCAAGGAGTCGAAGTCGCCCTACCCGCTCCGGGACCCGACCTGCATGCGGCGGATGGGCAGTCCCGCCCGACCACAGCCGGCAGAGGCGCGAGACCGGGGCCCAGCTCGACCCTTGCTCAGGGACCTCGTGCCGGTCAGTGTCAACATTGGGGATATACTGCACGCGGAGACGCCAGGCTCCGTGGCTGGGCTGGACGCCTCGCTGACAACGATTAAGCGGAAGGTGACTGCCCTCCAGAAGGAGAACCTGATCGCCCCCCTCAATGATGCCAAGGCAAGGGGGCGCAGACCTTTCATCGCCCTCGCTGTACGGCGTCTGAAGGCACAGGCCAGTGCGATTTCCCAGCTGGTAGCGTGGCTTGTGGGCGACGAGCATGCAAACACCAAGGCCGGCGTCCGCGCCGTCCTGGCCGCCCGACTCGGCCCTGTGTCGCAGACCCCGACTGGCGTGAAGCTTGCCCTCACTGCCCTCGACACGCTGTCTCTGGATGCGGACGGCCTGGTCGACCTGGTCGCCGTCATCGGCGGCTGGATGTCTGAGAGCGATGACCGGTTCGTGGACCCGCTGACCCTGGTTGGGCGGCAGGAGGCTGCGGCCATCGAGGCGGAAACTGAGAGCGACGTACCGGAGCCCCAGCCCGTCCCGGTCGATTAAATGTAACCTAGTATATGGTTAATGGAGATGAAGTGAGGCAGGGGGCTTATGATGCGGTGGATACAATTGTATGTAATGCCTTTTTGACACGTTGTGGGTCTGGCAAATGATGTCGTCCTGCATATTCTTGACCTCGTCAATCAACTGATTAGTGCGAAAAGAGCTTGATACTGAGCCAACCCTCCCTCATTAGCACCGACACCGGCCCAGTCGGCAGCCCAATCAGCGCCATGTGACTGACTCCACAAATTTTTATCTCGCTGCACCTAACCCCAACAACGACGACGATGGGCTTACTTGGTTTGAAAGAGTTTGAACACATTACACAGGCAAGAAGAAGAAATCTTCGAAGAAGAAGGATCTTCTGGCTGAAAATGCGTCCGATCCAACTGCCAGCGGTGTCATAGATGTCGATCATACCGAAACCAAGGACCAGCCGACGATTGAAGCCTCAAACGAACATTTTGATGTTCCATTGAACGTGGATGTCGAGGAAATAGAGATAGCAGACGCTCCACCGTCTCACAAGGCACCCCAGCCGCCCATGTCTAGTGAGCAGCCGCCCGAGCAGACGGCAGATGATCCAGAGACCGAGCTCGTGGCCGATCCAGTCGAGGAGCCGGATCTGCTTGAGACTGTGGACGGCGATGCGTTCGATGAAAGCATATTCCAGAAGGATTCGACGGAAGAACTGGTTGACGAGCCTGAGGACGAAGATGAGGAGGAACTCGTTGAACTACTCGCTGCCGGTGTACAGACGCAGCCTCAGCCTACCCCTAAGCCGCCCCGGCCCCGGGCGATGGTCGACTCTTCCATGCAGACCCTGCCCATCCCAAAGCCGAAGGAGCAGTGCTCCGCGGACGAGTTTATGGCGATGAAACGTACCCAGCTGAAGGCTGCGGCGGACATTAAGAGTCTAGAGGCCGCTCTCGCAGACTCGGACGCGGCCCAACGAAAGATGGAGCTTCGTTTGAAGAAGGCCAAGGAGGAGTTTGCCAGAGACATCCAGCTTAGGGCTGATGCTTACGCCAGGGCGCTCACAGCCCTAGGCGGGCCTGCTGCCGACCTCCCTGTGCCCCACGCCGCCGCGCCAGACCCAGTTCGAATCATTGAGGACGGGATGAAGGCGCTCTCGGCAATTGCAGCCGCACCCCCCACCGCTGCGACGGATGTGCTGAGGACGGTTGAGGCAGACATCACCCAGCTCGGCGAGGAGGTGACGCATGCGGATGTGTCGCTCCACAAGGCCGTTAACGGCACTGCCGCGCTCAGGGCAGCGCTGCCGGTTCTCATGAGGAAACTCCAGACAAACCAGGCCCAGGCCGCCTCACAGCTTGAGAGCCTGGAGTCGAACGCCCAGGTCTTGGCTGCAGAGCTCACGGAGAGGATGGAGGCGATCGAGGGCGTGATCGACTGGTACCAGGGTGTCAAGGCGATGTGGTCAGCCCGGTATAAGAGCGACGGTCAGCCCGCGATAGCCGTGCAGGTTGGGGCTGAGCTTTCCCGGCTGCAGCGGGATCTGGGCGATGAGATCGAAGACCATGTGCTCCCAGAGGTCGAGGGCCTTAACCTGCAGGCTCTTGGCGATGGCCAGCGTCTGGTCGATAGCCTTGGCAGCATGATGGAGATACTTGCCAGCATGCCCGGGCTTGACGGTAGACCCGAGCTTGTCAAGGCGCTCTCTGAGGTTCATGCCGCCACCACCACCTTCAGCACAGTCCTGCCTGATACACTCGAGCAGAGCGTCGCAGCCATCCGCAAGCTCGGCTCGTTCGTGGCCGACCGCTGCGAGGCTGGGGCTGTCGAGCTCGCAGCTCTGCCCGCCCTGCCGCCGATGGCCGCAGACCAGCTGAACAGCGTGAGCCTCGCAGGCATCCAGGGTGTGTTGGACGGGATGCGCGGTGCCCGGCGGAGCCTCACACAGTCGCTGGAGGAAGCGTCGCGCTGTTTGATGGCGACCCCGCTTCTCTCGACTGGCCCCGAATCGCTTGAGTTCTCGGTGGCTGGCCTTGACGAGTCTATCAAGCTCGTACGGCGACATATTTCGTCCCTTCGGGCTACTGTCACGGCTGCCGCGAACATGGAGCACAGGCAGCTTGCTGAGGCTCTGAGGCCGATGGTCGGCGCGTTCCAACAGAGTGTGGCCACTGCTGCAGCAACCACGCGGAGAGCAAAGGAGATCAAGGAGATGGTTGCGGCAGACAAGGAGGCGAGGGTCCGTGAGATCCAGGCCGTCATCCCACTCCAGCCCATGCCCGGGGAGAGCATTGAAGCAGTCAATGTGCGACTCAAGAGGCGCGGAGATGAGCTTGTGGAGGCGCTGCGGGAGCTGAGGAAGGCGTTTGGGGACATCAAGAAGGACCGTGACCGACTGGCACTGAACTCGAGCAAGTTGGAGCGGCAGGTGGCGCGTGGTAGGTCTGTCACCCGCCGCACCAATTACTAATGCTTTAGGAGAAGCTTGGCTGTTGTAATATAAACACTCTTGTATTATCATTCTTCGGCATGTGCTGATGAATTGGAACATTTACGTATTTACCCAGTTATGTGTCAGTATATGTTCAAACCACGCCCAGGCCCCACCGGGGGTGAGGGTTGGGCATGGCGCCGGTGTTCATAGGACTCATGGTTTCGAGTTCAATGCTGGTAGTAGAAGCACCTTGTGGGGGTGGCCTGACACGTCCACCTGAACTGGGCCCCACCTGGTCATGATGCGGGCGAGGATCCCTCGCGGTGTCTGCCAACCTTGACAAGGCATCCGCTCTGACGTTCAGGTGACCCTGGGCGTGTACTGCGTGGACGCTGAGCCCTCTCTCTGCCAGCCGAGGGATTATCATCTGGAGGGCACGGCACACGGATCCTGGGGCCCGGGTCGAGCCCTGTCGGTTGATCCACGCAGCCGTCGCAATGGAGTCTGTGAATATCGTGATGTCCCGGCTCATGATGGTGGGGTCCTCCAACAACAATTCTAGTGCTCTCATCGTCGCAAGAAACTCCTGCTCGGTAATGTGGGCTGACGACGTGACATGCGGGGGCAGGCGTTGTGACCAGGTTCCTTGGCCCCAGTCTGGGAGATGATCGCTGCAATCGAACCGATCGCTGCGTCGGTTGAGATGGTGATGTCGAGCGTCTCCTTCGCGCCCCAAACTGCCAGAAGGTCCTCGAACGATCTGGATGCTGTGCTCTTGAGCATGAACTTCCATCGTTGTAGCGCCTCGAGGACTTGGACAGATGATTCGTGAGTTTGCAGTGGGCGGATCCATGAGCGGCCATCGGGGAAAGCTAATGAGGCGGACGAAAGGTTGCCAAGCAGCTTCATGTACTCTTTTGATGCGACTTGTGGAAGATTGTGGATGGAGGCCTCTATCCTCGCAAGATACTTCTCTCTCTTGTCGTTGTCGAGAGAAATCCTTCTTTCCTTCGCATCTAGGATG